>PVIR01000651.1:0-160245 GCA_004026965.1 Petromus typicus | reverse complement strand
ATTGAAAGATAAAAGGGACAGAAATCCCAATGAAATTATAAAATCAGACACTACTGATCTGCTGCAAGACCCTAACTTCTGAACACTTAGCTTAAGTTGGTGAAAGTTTATCAAAATGTAAATGATACCAAATTAACATGTTGCATATTTAATCCATTCTCAACAAGATTGTAAGAGCTTTAAAGACAACGATGTTTTTATGCATGAATTCTACTTTAAATACTTTCCAGCAAGAGGATAATCAGAGAGAAATGAAATGATTCATGAGCCAGATTAATAAGAAATATGTGAAGAATAGAAGTAATCCGTATATCTGCCATTATGGGGATGGCTAAATAGTAATATAACTCTAAAACAATGGTGTTCACTGTAACAAGAACGCTGAATAACATGGGAGAACTGACACAGCATATTATCAAGTAGACACACTGTGTACACAGTCCGTGTTTTGTGCACTTATGCCGCACAGAGAGAGAAAAAAGAGATCTCAGATGGAGACTGGATAAAAAAGCTGTGATTCTTCTACAGAATGGAGTATTACTCTGCCATAAAAAATGATAGGTTTGAATCATTTCTACTTAAATGGACATACCTTGAGGATATCCTCATAAGTGAAATAAATAGGGCACAGATAGGTACATATCGCATCTTTTCTCTGGTATGAGAAGATAAAGATGTAAATGAGTCCTAGCATTGTATGTTATATATTGTGAAATAGAAAATGCTCAATGTAAATAGGGTGAAGGGGGAAAATGTTGAGATTGTAACAAAAAAGTAAGGATACAAATTTTATGTATATGGGGGGGTGGTAGGGTGGGTAGGGTTATGGGAAAAAATGAGAATTAAGTTGTGTCTTATACTGGTACAAATCCCCATTATGGAGTGCAATATTGATGTGTATATTTAATGTACCAATAAAGATAATAATAATAAAAAATAAATAAATTTTTTAAAAAAAGAGAGATCTCAGAAAACATCCACAGGGTTGAAGCTGCTGCAGCTTCATGAGCTGTTACGGACTGATGCCTATTTCCTTGGTGAGACTTGTGTCTATTTTTAAAATTTCCTATTAGAAATAGAGGGAAACTATTGACATATCTCATCAACCCGTAGCAATGTCTAAACTGTTAAAAGGAAAAGTAGAACATGTTCTCATGTAGTGCTTGCAGCTAGTCTGATAAGATGGTAGGAGGAGAAGATCTGAGAAGGCAATAGGAGGAGAAGGTAGGTGAAAGAGGAAGGAGGAAAAAGGAGAAAGAGGAGAAGGAGAGGGAGGCAGAGGAAAAGTTGATTTTAAAAATTATTTCATAAAGGATTTTCTTTTAGTTGCCTGTGACCCGAGTGACGCTGTCAATGAGACAGGAGTTGTCTGTTCTCTGTAAGACATTCTGGGTAGCCAAGGGGTTCAGACCGTGGCACTTGGCCAGCCTGGTTACTCACCCTGAGGGGCACTGACAGGTGTGGCCTTGTTGGTGGTGAGGCCAGGCCGCAGCAGGTTCTGGAGCCTGCACCCTGGACACTGTGCCCCAAGTGGGTGCCAGGGGGCTGGAAGCTGCCTTTTGGATGGGAAGGGCCATGAGGAACCATTTGCTGAGGATCAGGACTGAGCTCCTCCTGGGCCAGGGTGGGCCGAAGCAGCAGCTTGGGTCTGCTGCATGGGGGCGCTCATCTTCTGTTCCTTCGTCCTGTGTCCATCACAGGCTGGGCTGGGACACGCCACATACCTGCACAGCTTCCCAGGTGCCAGGCTTCACGGCGCAGCGCGGCCAGGTCTGAGGATACACGCCAAGACTCTCTCTTCCCAGTTAGTGGGCACCCAGTCCAGTTAAAGGAAGATCTTTTGAAAATGGGAAGAGGACCAAGAAATGGAGGGAAGAGAGTGCAAAGGAAGGGGATGAAAAAGGGTTAGCATGCTGTTACAGGCAATAAACACATGCAGTGAAAGTGCCATTACGTGCTGCAGATATGCACTAATTTTAAAAAACACTCTTTTGTGGTAAACAGTACAAAAGAGTTCATTAGAAATGTGTTCAGAAAATAAATATATGAAAATATAGTCTTTTTTAGTCAACCCAACATACCTGATTGCGATATATGCTAACATTTAAAATAAACAAACTGTGTTGGCTCTCTACGGCATGCTCTTCCTGACAAGGTGGTTTGAAGGTCTGAGGAGCACATTTGAACATCACACCACCATGAAAGTGTCCAAAAAAGTAAAAGAAAAACCAAGAGAAGCATCAGTTTTCCTAAGAAACTTTAAACTTCACATTCAAATGTTCTTCTGAGGATACATTTCATTGCTGTGTTATTGACTCTTCTCTCTGCTGGTCATAGGTGGATTCTACGTGTCCCTGTGTTTAGGGTGTGGCCAGCTCCCCCCAAGTGCCATCCTTGTGGTCACATGGTCACTGTTCTCTTGGAATGGACCCTGCTGCATTTGCTGTCTCCTTGGATGTTTGCAAACTCAAACACTGTGACCAGCAGGCCACCTTGACCTCACAGGCAGAAGAGTGGAAACTCGATTTCGTAAGCATAGGGAGCCAAGATGGACACCGCTGGGGCTTTCAGGCAGGCGCTGATTTTACCTCTGCCCCAAGAGATGCCCTGGTGCTGCGGGTTCAGAGGATAAAGTGAGTCAGAGCTGAGGGCTCCCATGAGGACTGGTGTACCAGAGCGCTGGTGCTGGGCCCTGGGCAGTGTTGACATGGTTTGAACACCAGGGGCATTTCTGTCACTTGGGCATATTGTCCCCTCCAACCCCCCTGAGCAGGTGCAGGCAGGACCCGCCCCAGAATGTGAGCTCCCCAGGACTGTGCATGGTGCTTTGTTTCTTCAGGCAGCCTTGATGGAGGCGCAGGACTCAGATGAGCAGGACCAAGGGACAGAGAACTGTGAGGCACAACAGGCTGGGTGTGTCTGGCAGCTGACTGGGCAGGGCACTGCCTGGAGATGCCAGCTGGTGCAGAGAGCCAGTTCTGTTGGGTGCCTGCACCCCTGTACCCTGTGATGTGAGAAGCGAGGTGGACTCCCAGTGGGGTGAGGATCTGCTCAGCCAGGTAACAGAGCTGGGCCCAGCAGTCTCTTGTGACACCTGCTCTGTACCAGCCCCCACCACGTGGAGCTCTCAGACCCTGCAGGTGAACCCTCCCCTGAGCTGGGTGACTGCCTCACTGCCCTGGAACGGACTGAGCCAGAGAGCAGGGCTGGGCTCACACCCTCTGCAATCATTCGCCAATGGTGGGGCGTGGCCGGGTGGGGGCTGGGTTGCCCTCCCACCTCTAGTGATGGTTCAGAATGTGGCGGAGAACTAGGGCAGAGTCAGTGGGACCAAAGCTGGCATTGATTATTGGGTGTGATTTGCAAATTAAATCTCGAATGATCCTTAGCACACTTAGGGCTATAAACCTGCCAGAACCAAGGAGAGGTTTCGGGGTGGGAGAGACGACGGTGAAGCTCAAAGGTGAGGGGCAGCAGTGGCAGGTTGGATCCTTGTACCCCTTCATCGTGCCTTTATTCCCCTTTACACTTTTTGGGACAGTTTTTCCCTGGACGGTGTGTGCTTTCTGGTAGAGAATTCCCCTAGATATCTGGCATCTCTGAACCCAGGTGCATGTGCTGTGATTTTCAGCTCCTGCCCATTTCTCTGTGTCCCTAGTTCAGTCATCTCTTACACTGAGGTTCCAAGTCCCCAGGAGAAGCCTGGAACCCAAGTCAGACAAAGCCCAGCACACACTGTGGACAAACGTCTGTTCCCAGAGATTAGGCAGAGGGCAAGCTGAGCCTGAGGGACTAATAGCACAGAACAACGATGACAGCTCCTGTCCCAGAGTTAGGAGATGTGATCTCTACAGATCTAGAGCAATATCTTCTCTGATGATGCAGGACTGGTCTGGGGCTGGTGGCCAAGTGAGGCAGGGATTGTGGGCAGAGTGGGTGGGTGACTGTGAATGGAGGGACCGGAAAGAGGGCAGAGAGCAGTAACCATGGGTGCCAGAAGCTGGCACAGAAGTGTTGTTATCAAGTCTTCTAGCAGGGTGTCCACTCAGCACCCATTGCGTGGGTAGCCAACACCTCCAGCAACTGGTCTGAATCTGTCCGAGGACTCAGCCTTGACACCTGGCTGCAAACATCAGTGCACACCAGAGCTGTACCAGGCTGGTGCTCAAGGAGCGTCCCGAGGCCCCATGTGGAGCAGGCTGAGGGTGCTCTTATCCCCTCCATGGGCCTGGCTGGGCTGCTGACAGGGTCAGGAAGGCAGGTTCTGGAGTCTCATCTGCAGGGAGAAGGTGAGGCCTGCGCCACCCAGAGTCAACCAGGGCTCTTCCTTGAACTTGTCAGAGGCAATATTGGTGACCATGTGTAGCAAAAGCTCCTGTGCTGTGCTCAGCATTGGGTTCATTTTACCCAGGATCAGCCCCGTGGGCAGAACCTTCAAATGATCAAGGATATGAATTTTTGGCTTACATGTTGGATATCAGAGATTTCCTAGTTAAGTGCTATCAATCCAGCATTTTATTTAAATTTTGCTTCATTGTAAATATTAGATCATTTCCAAAAGAGTCTTCTTCAGCTTGGGGCTCCGGTATGGAGCTGTCCACAGGAGCTCAGGAAGCTCACGGGGCATAGAGGCCCGGATGCCACTCTCTGTCTTCCTGGGAGCAGACGGCAGCGTTTCCCAAAAGAGCCAAGCGAGGTCTTTACGGCCTCTGCCACATCCTGGTTATTCATGAGTTAACTGATGGGTCCTATAAATAAATTATGGGCACATTTTTAGAGCACTTTGCTAAGAACAGGAATGGCAGAAAATATCACAAGACTGTCAAGTCACATTAAAGCCCAGCTCCTCGTTATACTCTACGGGGAAAACAGACAAACTTGACTTTTTGTCATGTATTAAAGCTTATTTTACAGATTGACTGCTTAGAAAAAGAAATGTATCCACACAGTCTCCTCTATGCTGCAGCTGGGCTCGCCCTGTGCGTAGTCTTCATATTCTATGGATGTTTCGGTCAAGAACATATTTCACAGACATAAATATCATCCATTAGGGCCTTTAAAAGTGAAGATAATATCATTTTTAATGTGGATTCCATTATGGAAAAAGCTGCCTGGGTGGGGGTGCTGTCTCTGCGCCATCTGCTCGTCCTGGCTGGGTCCTCCACGCCTCTCCCAAGGCGGACACCCCGCCCCTCGAAGCCCCCAGCTCCAGGTCCTCGCTGTGGGAACCAGGCTTCGTGTTGGGGAAGCACAAAGGATGTGCTTTAGGGCATCGCAGACCAAGAAGAGGGGGAAAAATCAATACCCATCACCATAAGATGGAAGTCTTGTCACCACGGCTGTGAACTAGACCATGTCCCCTTGGCCTCCAACCTTGCTGTTGTGAGGCCTACAGGAAGAAACCCCTGTTCCTTCCCCAGTGTGCAGCGCAGGCCTCCATCGGTATAGCTCAGAGGAGCACAGACTGCCTGAGGCCCACCAGCGCACCAAGTCCACACTCATCTTCTTTCCTGGTATGTCTTCTTTCTTATGTGCTTGGGAATCTGACAAACCCTGCCAGGCACCAGTGGTATCATCCGCCAAGCCTCCCTCTGTCAACCACTCAGCCAATGCTCTGTTCTTCCACTATCTCCTGTGTTATCTGCTATGTCAGAACAATGAGTTCTTAGAGATATTTTTTTAAAAAGATAAAATTTCAGTGCATTGAACATGATCTATCCATTCCTCCCATCCTCTATTTTCTCAGTTGTACTTATGGAGTCTCAGACTTCTTGACCTCTCAGACCTGTAGTCTGGACATCAACACAGAAATACCTAAAACCCTGAGCTTTAGGACCTAGGAGCCCAGCACCAGAACCAAAGATGACCCTGGAACCACACAGTCAGGTGACAGCTCAACTATCCATTCTATCTTGAGACAGAAATAATGGCACCCAGGGAGAAGAACTTCTGAGAATGTTAGACTCCTGGCCCAGGGCTCAGGGCCGGACTAAGGCAAAATCAAAACCAGTGAAGTCTGTGCTAGGATCTTCTAGGCTTCTCCTCTTTTGCTGTGTAAGGGAAAGAGGCTGAGGTCACATTTGTCATCTTGGACAGTAAGGTACTGTCGTTGTCTGTGTGTCCACAGTCACGTGGATGGACCAGTCTCTATGCCGCCTCTAAGTACGGGCAGAGCAGAGCAAAACAAAAAGCTTGTTCCCAACCAAGGGAACTGCAGGTGCCTTTGATCTTCAGAGGATGTGGAGGCCAGACCATCGAGGCAGCACTGCGTGGCCTTCTGTGCAGCTGGGCCCTCTCTGGGTGTTGCTGTTTCCCTAGTGCTCACCTTGACCACATATGGACAAGGGGTGAGCAAACCATATGGTGAACTCTTAGTTCTGTTTTTAAATTCTGCTTTCTGACCAGCAGACTGCCACAAATCCCTCAGATCTTTCCGCTCATACTGAATACACTTACTGTGGCAATCCCAGCCCCAAGTGTTTAGTTGTAGCAGCCTGGTGGTCCTGATGTCCCTAGTCAATTGAAAATTATTATCTGTTGTGGCCGTTTTGACCTTGAGGAAGAGCCAGAAGTCACACAGGACCAGACAGCTTTGGAAAGTGTGAGAATGATGGCATAAGGATATGCAAAGTGAGGGAGGGCTTAAAAGGCATTTCACCGCAATCTGGCTTTTAATGTAATAAATTGTTTTAATGTAAACATTCTGTAGTTTCTGGTCACTCCTTGTACGTGTGTTGGGCCACTCAGGGGCTGAATGAGGGCCGTAAGTGAGGGGTGAGTATAGGGGAGCACAAGTCAGTACTGTTTCTTGCATCTGTCATCCCAGAAGTGCAGATCCCCAGGTTGGATGGCAGCTGTCCGGGTGCTGCCGTCCTGACTAAAAATCCACTTTGCCCTCAGGAAATAAATGCTGAGAAAAAAAATTAAAACTTGATATGAAGAAATGTGAAGCCAAGTATCCAGGAGCAAAGACCCCTTGTCTATGAAGGAGGAGAAATCTTAGCTTGGCCACTAGAAATGGTTGGGTTGATGAGCTCCTGCTACCCACTCAGGTCTCTTCTGTTTGTTTGTATAGAAGTGCGTGGCCTGATGAGTGAACCAGAAATTATTTTGTGTTTTCATATTTCACCAGAGCAGCCATAATTAAGGGCCCTTAGAATTTAAGTCCTTTAAATGTCCTTTAATCTAGACAAGGACTAGAGGGGTTATGCTTGCTGTGGTCCCTCAAAGTCACCCATTATTGGTGCCTCAGAAGCTGCTGCTATCTCTTCTCTTTCTCCCTCTAGGATGAGTGTGGTGCTGTCTTCGCCCTAACCCATGTAGTATTCTAAAGCTTGGAAGTGGTTTGAAGCATGTTCTAGGTCCGCACCCATGAAGGGCTAGGGGAAGAGGACACGGGGGTGTCTTGCAGCATGAGCGGCTGTAACCAAAGGCGGAGCTCTTAGGACCAGACAAGGATCCAGAGGGCCACTTTCGGTTCACAGGCCCTGCTTAGAAATGCAGGGGAAGCGTCTGGCGGGGGAAGAAGGTAATTCGAACTGACAGACCAGGCAGTTCACATACCTGACTCATTCTACTGCGAAACCCACTCAGGATTAAAGTCCACATGGATGGGTACTATTTACACTTATTGGGCTGCCTTGTGAGGCAGGACTTCTGGGGCTGAGGAGTAGCAAATAAGAGCTCATGCACACCTTTCTCTGTGCAGGTACCAGGGTTTCTCTGCGTGTACCGAGCTGTTTCATCCCCATCAGGGCAGGGTGGAATGGGAAGAGCAGAAAAGGTTGTTAGCACAGTGCCCAGGTCGGGGATGGTATGCGGCTGGTGGATGAGCCCCATCAATGGGCCATGGCTGGCAGCCTAACCTCTGAGTCAATCTTGCCCCTCACTGACATAAGTGTTTTTTGTCACGTCTGCTGTGTCTCAACTGAGTCTGCAGATGAAATTCTTTCTATAGATGGAGCTTTAGAAAGACTTTTTAATTGCCTTAAGCTCCGTGAGGAGACCCCAGCGTGGCATGAGAAGGGCTGGGATGGCCTGAGTGTGTGAATAGGGGCACCCTCCAGACACCCTCCGTGGGCAGCCCTCATGGCAGCCAACAGCTGTCCCATGTCTCAGAGAGGCCCAGTAAGTCCAAGTGGCCCCTGAGCTGGGAAATGGTCCTTTGTTCCCTGAGCTCCTGCCCAACCTCGCCAGGCACCAAGCCCTGACTCGGACGCCTCTCATCGCCCGGCCTGCAGCAGCAGCTGATTTCCCACTTCCTTCTCCTGGAGATGACACAACAGTGCTCAGGACCTGGGTAACCCTGGGACCTGTTCACTCCCAATACTCTCCTTCGCAGGCATTTTCCTGCTGGTTTCTAGCCTCCCAACCTCAAGGGCAATCTCTTCCACGCCTGCTCTCTGAGCCACGGACTTCTTAGAGGGCATCGTCCCTCAGCGGGTCACACCAGCCTCCCCTGCTGAGCACAGCCGCAAAGTCCAGGGATCAGAGGGAGACGCGGTAAGTGGCATCTTCCCGCACGGTGTGAAGCCTCGGGCCGACACTTTGCTTTCATCTCAGGGATCACCGGTGTTGTGCCTTCTCCTGTCTAAGAAACCTGGGTTCACAGAGGAAAACTCAGAAACAATTACAGACGGGAATAATCCCAGTAAACAATTATTTCGTAAAATTGTGATATACACAGGTTGTCAACTCACATTAATGTGCAGGAGTTTTGAATAGCGGGACAGACAATGGGAGGTACCCAGATGATCAGACAAATAAAAACATTCATTTTTTTTTACAGGGGCAAATAATTCAGTAAATACACAGAACAGGGAGACGCTCTGGTAGAAAATACTAATTAGGGAGCTTCTGTTGGGCTGGGTGCAGGTGAGGTGGCGCGCAGAAGCAAATCCGGCCCCCACTCCTCTCCCTCTTAGAAGACAGATTCCCTGAGGCCGAGGTTCCAGATGGGTGGTGGTGGGCAGGGGCAAGGTCAAGTCCTCAGCGCCAGCCCTTTGCTTGGAGACACAGCATGGGAGCCCTGATTTCTGCAACCCAGGATCAGAACACGTTTCCACCAAGCGCCATGTGTGGAAGAGAGCGACCACGCTTGTTTTCTGCTTATGAGACGATGTCTGGATATTCTTCCCACCCTGGAAGTTTGCCTCTTGTTTTGTTTGTTTGGGTGTTTTTTGCCATCCTTACCCAAGGAACATTTCCCTCAAAAGCCTGATCCTGGATCTGGCCCCTAGAAAACCCTTCCCTTTCGGGCTTGTTTTGAGCAGAGATGCTGGTGGCCTACTCACAGCTGTCCATGTTTCCCTGTGATTCATGGAGCTCTAGGAGGCTCACATGGACACACGGAGGGGCTTCACAGCTGTGGGGGCCTTCATCACAGATCTGCATCTAGCCTACTTCTGTAAAGACCAGAGCCTGGGTCTGCCACAGTAGCTGTGCATTTTGGCTTTGTGTGTGTGTGTGTGTGTGTGTGTGTGTGTGTGTGTGTGTGTGTGTGTGTGAGAGAGAGAGAGAGAGAGAGAGAGAGAGAGAGAAAGAGAGAGAGGTACTGGGAGGGAACCCAGGGCCTTCAGCCTGACCCACATTCCCAAGCCCGCTCTTGATAAATCACTCATTCGTGCAGGCTGGACTTGTACTGGCAATCCTGCCTCAGCCTCCTAGAGAGTGCTGGGGTTACAGGTGTGAGCCTCCACACCTGCTTATATCAGCTCTGTCACATGATGTTCTGGCCCATCAGAACTGCCCCTGAGGATGTGCTCATCATGTATCTTGCTAGCCAGTGAGCTTTGCTGCAGAATTAGCTCCCCAGTGAAAGTCATGTGTTAAGTCTTCTCTCGGGCAAAGCTGGCCAGGCTTTTCTGACCTCACTGCTGTGATGGCCATGATTCCTTTTTCTCCTTCCTCTTTCCATTTTGCAACCTGCACCTTGTGTGGATTCCAGGCCAGCTCAGCTCATGACTCCCAGCGGGCCCACAGGAACTGCCCCCTCTAGAGTCCCAGGTACAGCAGGAGGCCAGGCTTTGCTCAGCAGTGGCTCCTGGAGGCTTTCAATGGCCCTGCTAGAGGGTGAAGAGGGCGACTACCCACCTAGAGCCAAAGTCACTGTGGCTTCTCCACAGTGTCACAGACACTGTATCTGAGGCCACCTGTGAGACCCTGGGAGTAACCCGCAGGGGTGTCTATGCCACAGAGTGTATCCAGACCACACTGAGACTTTACCACCAAGTGGGCTGGTTCTCAACTCCCTAAGCAGGCACCATGGTGGTGTGGAGAAGCCCAGGGAAGTGCTTGTCCCACATGTGCTTCCCTGGGCTCAACAGTAGCCTGTGAAGTGCAGGAAGGCTTGGTTTGATCTGGGCAGCATCCCTGTAAACACAAGTTGTATAATGACAGGCCCGGCGCCTTTTCAGATATCAGCGTCTCTCTAAGCCTGCTTCCTGAACGTGTTAAGTTCAGGATGAGCAGGCAGCCTTTCATCCCTCTCACTCCGAGAATTAATATGCCCTGTTTGTTTTCACTCTTTGGCCTCACATGCATGACAAACACTCTCTAGAGACAGTCCCCATAGGAAGGGATTTAGGGCACTGCTTGTTTTAGAGTCGGGGGCTCTCAAGGACAAATAGGTACCTTGTTGTGATACATTCTTTGAGAATTCTTGGGGCTGCTTAACATCCTCCAGCCAGACCCAGTTAATGAAAGCCAAATAATTCTGAACCTTCTCCCTAAATCATCGGAGTTTTTCAAACAGGCACTCCGCTTTGATCTCAAGGATGCAGACCTGAGTCCCTGGCCTTGTGGGGACTTGGTTGGCTGAGGTCAGGCCTGGAAGCTGCGTCATCAGCGCGGCCTCCACACGGCTCCAGGTCTGTTGCCCGCCAACCAGACCTTTCTAAAGGCCAGGCTGCCTTCCCAGGGATTTGCTCTCATGCTTTTGATGCTTCTAGAAAGTTTGAGGAAATTCTCTGCCTAACCATGTCAGATGGGTTAGAGGAAAAAGAGCCACCATGTTCTACTTACAGCCATCACTCACCCTTTATCAAAGTATTCCTGGAGCAGAGCCTGTGCAGGGTGCTGAGAGACCTCAGCCCGGCACTATCTGAGAGAGGCAGACACATCCCACTGGCCCCAGTGCCTCAAAGAGCCAGGGGAGGAGTGTGGACACCCTTACCTACTCACTGAGGGAAACGCCCAAGTTCCTCAGTGGAGCCTTAATGTGCAAGGCCACTTCCCTGTCTAGGAGCTGATGTTACAGACAAATGCCACATTTGTGAGCAAAGACAGGCCTGGGGCTTCCTCCGAGGCCAGAGGGAGAGCACTGAGGAGGGACTCTGCCCTCTGGACCTCTGCTGCAGAGACCTGGGATACGGTGCTCCTGGTCCAGGCGATGCAACTCACCGTCACAGCTAAGATGAAGAAGACAGGAGTAGTACAGTTTGGCTGGAGCCAGAGGCAACAGCTTCAGAGCGATGGGTCTGGAAAACATAGCTCCACTCCCTGGGATCCTCTCATGTCCGTCAACGGGAGAGGAGGAAATAAAGGAGCAGCACCATGGTCCTCAAGTGTTAGGGCAGATGTGGCAATGGCTGCTCATGAGCTGTGCGGGGGAGACAGGGACAAGGACCCTGAACGATCGTATTGGGGCCTGGACAATTTACTGGGCCTATGACATCACTCAGTTTTATAAGTCACTTGACATTCATTACTGGCTTCAGATGCCATCTATTTGCTGCCACGCAGATTAAAACTTCCTCAGGGATGACGTCAGGCCCCTGCCATCCCTGAGAGGCAGAGGGAAGGACAAGGAGAGCAATGCAGGGGAGGGCTGGGTGGCATGGACTGTGGGACAGCAGTGTGCCTCTGAGCTTTTCTGTGACAAGCAAGGAAGGAGGTGGAGACACAGGGCCTCCCTGGAGCCATGGGCCGGGCTGCACGGCAGGCAGGCAGGACGTGGCCCTTGGTACTGTGAGGATGACAGGTCAGACATGAGGCTTATAGATTCATCCTTGGGCTCCTCTGTTTAGCCCTTTCCACAGTGCTTCTCAAACTGCCTTCAGAGCAAGATCACCTGTGGGCCCTCCAAAGGCACAGATGCTGAGGACGCCTTTGAGAGTGTGTCCCAGAAGGTCCAACGGCCTCTGAGGCCCCACTGCCACTGCCCCAGTAACCAGGCATCCCAGGACACAGGAGACACAGCTCATGGGTGAGCCGGGTTGCCGGGACCAGCCCAGGGGAGACGGTGGCCTGGGTGAACTAGCCCATGTCGGAGGAGCAGAAAGTGGCAGGGAAGATGAATCTCACTCCACACCCGGGCTTCCTCCCTGAGTCAGCAGTGTGAGGGCAGCAGCTCTCAGCAGGGACCAACCTTGAGCAAGTCTGGGTTTTCTGTGCCCACGACAAAGTCCAACGCACTGACCGTGGCCCCCATGGAGGGCCTGGACCTGCATTTCTGGGGCTCTGGTGCTGTGATCTGGGTCAGTGTACTTGCCTTATTTCCCCGTGTGCCTATCGCCCTCCTGCTCTCCTTCCCTTCCTTGCTGCTTCCTTCCCTTCCTCCTTTGTTTCCCTTTTTCCTTCCTTCCTCCTTCCCTCTTTCCTCCCTTCTTTCTGCTCCCTTTTCTCTTTCCTTCTCTCATTCCATCCTTCCATCTCACTTTTCTGTCTGGTTCTCTAGACCCACATTTAAAGCAACCCCACACCTCCCGCGCAAGGCCCCTCTTTGTCCACCTTCCCTCTTGAGTGACTGTGGATGAGCAGCCCGTGTCACTTGAGATGTCCTGTGACAGACATGCCAATCACTGGGCTCCTCTGGTCACCACACTGCAAGGCTTTCTTCGGGTGGGGCTCTCTAGTAAGGGACTTCTGGTCACAAGGGTTTTGCACTAGGAAATCTAGAATCCAGTCCCTTAAAGGAGAGGCCAAGAATCGCTACTTTGCCGAGAAGCTGTGGGACACAGCTGCTGGGACTCCGCCCTGTGGAGGCGGAGCCAGGGACACGTGATCGAGGATCCGTCTGACCTGGAGGTGGAGACCAAAGTGGCCCCCGGTTTAACGAGTCCCTGGTGGTGAATGTAATGTGTGCCTGTGACGGAAGCAGTGTGATGAGGCATGTGTGTATTCAGTTAAGCTGGAACCCTGGTGGGCACACACGGCAGGCGAGAGTCATAAATCACAGGTGCGTGCGGGGAGAACAGGAGCCAAGAGCAGATGAAAGTGCTGAGAGGTGCCAGAAGAAGGCCTCCTCCCACTCCTCCAACCTGTCTGTCCTGACCCACGCGCCAGGACATGGACACCGCCCCTGGCACTGGAAACTCAGGGTTGGCAGGAAGGCAGGATGGAGCCAGAGGTGGACTCCTGGGTGGCCAGGCCTCAGCACTGGAGGGAGCTGGGATGGCCCTGCTCAGGGCCAGCATCACAAAGCCCATGGATGCTGACTCACTTAACCTCTGAGCATCTATGAGATGGGGACACACCAGTGCCTGTGGGCACACACGGTGCACAGAGGAGGAAGAAAAGTCAGCGGTCTTTCAGGGGCTGCCACGGGGCAAAGTGCTTCTATAGTAGGCCCAGGACAGATGTCAGGACGTGTGTGTCTTGGTGTGCCCATGCTCTCTGTGCCCTCTGCTTAAATGTTGGAAATTACCCCCTCGTGAGGGTCCCACGGGCCACAGTGCACTGGGTGAGAATTCATTTCCTGCTGGCCACGTGTCACCTGGGCGGCATCTGCACTTGGATTCTCACATTGTTATTTCTCTTTAGAGACAGGTCCTGAGTTCTAAGCCATCACCCCACTCTGAAGGGACGGAATCCCCAAGGACCCCAGCCAAGGCTCTGCGGAGCTGCAGCAGTGCCCAGGGCACACAGGAACCAGAAGGCAGCAGGTCAGCTTGCCCTGGGCTCAGCCCGCGTGGACTAGCAATGCATCCGCCACTGTGAGACTCAGAGGATCTGTCGGCACTGGCCACGGGCACCTGAGCCATGATCATGAGCAGTGCTGTTGGTGCCAGAGAGGCCACCTGTCCCAGAATGCAGGTGGCCACTAGAGGCGGAACCACCCACCCCTCAGGACTGTAAGGCAGTGTACACGTGTCCCGGCAGGCAGAGGACACTCGTGTGTCTTTTCAGCATTACACTGGGCTAAATCATGTGCATGAGGACATTTTAGATGATCTCAGAGCTCTCAGATTTATTTAGGAATAAGCTGGGAAGGAGGAAGGAAAAACAAGAGAAAGAGGAGCAGAAGATAGGCGTAGAGGGCTGGGTTTGGCGCCAAGCAGTGAGAAGGAAAGGTTCTGCATGGGCTCCAGCCCGTCCTCAGCCCGGGGCACTGAGGCTGCAGCCAAGGTCACGTGTGCGGTGGCAGTGACCATGGCACTGACTCTGGATCAGGCTGTGGACCAGTCTTGAGAGCCTCCGTGCCCTCTACACAGTGGCATGGGAACCAGACATAGCGATGCACAGTCTATGATCCCAGCGCTGTGGGACGCTGAGGCAGGTCAGTTTCAAGTTTGAGTCCAGCCCAGACAACTTAGGGTTTTAATGAGCTCCTGTCTCAAATAAAAGAGCTTTTAAAAATAGGGCCGGGGATGTAGCCCAGTGGAAAGGCCTTGGCTTCAATCTCCAGTAACGTGTAAAACAAATGAAACAGAAAAAAAAAAAAAAGGTCTGGGACTGTATGCACCTTCCAGGCTCATTGAACAATCAGCAGTCAGCTTGTGGAAGGGTCGGGGGACGACAGTCACTGGGATGGCGTGCTCTGAGCCTGTACCCCTGAGCGGTTCCAACAGGCCAGTCCTGCACCCTGTGGCCTCCCGCCGGCATCAAGGGACAGAAACTCCCAAGCAAACAGGAGGCTACTGCTCACTCCAGCCCCAGATGGGGCTGCTCCTATCACACCATTTCAATAGGCCTCGGGTGAAAAGAAGCAAAGGTGACACAACCATGTGCAGGCCCAGTACGCTTGGCATGTGACTGCCTGTGTGGGCTCCAGAGTGTTGCAGCAGAACCGCCCAAGTCCGATGCCCCACTGCCCAATGTGCCTTTCCGTCCTGTGTCACGTGTTGGCTGCAAGATAACAGAAAAGGTTAAGTTCACAGAGATCCATAATTACAGACAACCCAGGCTTCCAAGCCAAAGTAACAAGATTAAGACCTTTTTGACAGAATTTAATAATACGGTTTTATAATATTTAATTTTGTTCAGAAAATAACTCTCAGTAGGAAGCCCCTTTTCCTCTTGACTTACCTAAACATTATTGCTTTAAAATAATTTAATTCCTATTTCCTGGCACAAAGAATTTATTATGTAGCCTTGTGGTCTGATTCTTATGGGCCTTTGGGTGTGGATTAACTTCAAGTTAATTTGGACATTCAACCCATTCTGACAAGCGGAGTCCTCCAACTCCTTCAAGGAAAGGCAGATCTGGTGTATCTTAACTTAAGGGTAACTGATGGGGAGAAACGTTGCTTGTGTCCCTTCTCTCCTGACGCCTGTGTGTTGGAGTGGCAGTCGGTCACGCCGTCTGACTTCCCTGGGGGTTTCCCAGTACAGCTCTCACCTGCCTCTCACAGACAGGAGAAACTATATTTACTAAATGACCCAGTTACCTCCTTTACCATCCAAACAGCTGTCTACTGTTCTTTAGGAAATTCCTAGTGATGCCTTCTTGCTCATAGCCGGGACTACTGAAAATTGGACACACCTTGAGACCATCATGCTAAATGAAATAAATCAGATGCCTGAGTTTTGATATCACATGGTTTCTCTTATGTGAGAAACTCAAAGTATATATGAGTTAAAAAGCAAAATAGAAGATACTAGGAAACAGGGAACTAGATCTTTTTAAAAAATTATCTTTATTGGTACATTATGAATACACATGATAATCGCATTCAGCATTAAGAGTTTGTACCAGCATATGACATGACTTGATTCTCATTTTTTCCCTTTTCCCCCACTCTGCATCCCCCCACCCCCTATATACACAATCTTTTTTCTTTATTATTATCACATTCATTTTCCTCTCATTATTTACCCTTACATTCTTTCCTTTTAAATATTTTCTACTTCGCAATATCAACTATACATACTACAACTCACTTACAACTTCATATTCTCATACGAAACTAGATCTTTTGCAAAAGGGAAAGGGACCAAGAGATGGTAGGAGGGGACGAGCAGGGGATATAAAGAGAATTAAGATGTGTTAAGTACATGTGCCAGCACCCCTGAGAAACACGATCATTATGTGCTGCAAACAAGCACTAAAAAGAAAAACTAGTGAACATAAATTGGTTCTGCCAGGGACTCAACTTTCCACAAAAGACAGCATGAGCAGACCCGGCACCTGTCTTCTGCACACAGACCAGTTTGGGGTCATCCGCTGTCCTCAAAGAGAACAATCTCCGCCCTCCCAAGTGTCGTGAGTCTCGCCGCCTGGCTCCTCCTCCTTCACTCCCAGTAGCATTCTTGCTGGCTTCCCAGTGTCTTGTAGGAAAAAGGTATGTGGGCGGGGGGGCAGGTGGGGCCCAGTCAGGCTGGGGCAGAGGAGAGACAGGTATTCAAGAGCCTGGCCAGGCTTTGAGCTGGAGCTGCGAAGCCGATGTGCAGCTGGGACTGATTTTTGACTTTCCACACCTGCCGGTCTTCACTTCCACACCCTCTACCCTCCAGGCCTCTACGAGTGGCCCAGGTGCAGGGACTTCAGCAAGGGGCTCTGCAGGGAGAGCAGAGCTGGGGAAGAAGCTGGAGAACCACCAATGGTGTTTGGAGTGACAAGACCCTGGGACACTCCTAACTTCTACAGAAGGTGCTCAGGAGAGGGCTATTCAATGTCCAGGGCTCAGACAAGTGGCCCACAGAGCCACCACGGTTTGGAGTTCTATTCCATCTGCCAACATCTGTGCAATCTGAACTCCATTCTTTCATTTAATAGTAGCAGAAATTAGGGAAGATCATCCAGGTATGAAGGAGGAAGGAACGCATGCGCCAAGCCATCTGTCTTCCTACCTTCAGAGGAAGTGCCCCACATGTGTGGGTGCTATGGAGATCCCTAAACCTCTTTACCACATGACCATCAAGCCTGCAAAAGCACTAGGTCCTGAAAGCTCACCCTTCCCTCCGGCCAAGGCTTGGGTGGCTGCCTGGGGACACTCCTGTCTGCTGCTGGCCAATGTAGAGAAAGCGGATGGCTACATGGAGGAGCTTCTGGACTAGTGTAGAGCTGAAAAGAAATCATACCTTGGATCAAGTAAAATTGGGGGCCATTTGTTGCTGTACTGACCCAAGGCTTCTTTCTGGGAAAGCCTCAATCTACATAAGATTTACTCAACCATCCTGGCCCACAGAGAGATCCCTTTTAGAAATTCCTACAATTAAAGAGTGCTTTGGAATATCCTGAGCTAGATACCATGGCCACTGGATGTCAGTAGGCGAGTCCTCAAGATCTCATGATGACTATTTCTACCTCTGGCTGTGGTGGGAGAGCTGGTCTGAGGCTACTCTTCCACTCTGGGCAGCTACAGACGTGCACACAAAACATCTAAGGACAGAGGAGGGGCAGTGAAGGAAGCCAAGACCAAGGACTCAGAGCCTCAAAGAAGCAGCGGCGTTGGGATGAGCCCCATTTCCTATCACTCTTCCTACAGACTTGCTAATTTTCACTACCAAGTTTTCAGGGTGTAAGTAAGGCTGTCCGGGGAGCAGGGACTGGGCAGACACAGGGAACTTAAGCAATTTTTAAGTTGATCCTCATGAACTATGAAAGAGAGCAGAAGCAGAATGGGACCAGATCATGGAAAAGAAAAAGAAAGAAGAGGATTCAGACAGGGAGAGCCAGGGATCAACAGGCTGGACAGTCTCTACACACCCGACTAGTATATCAGAGCAGGCTGCTCAGGGCAGGAAACTGTGTCAGGCAAGAACGATCAGTCACCATCAGACAGCTGCCAACGATAGGCTGGTGATGATGGCAGTTCAAGAGGGATCCAGTGACACTGAGCTACTGGCTGTCAGCTACATGTATTCATTTTAGGAGAAAGTCAAGTCCATTTATGAAGACAGTTAAGCAGTAGTGGTGCCAGATTCCTGAAGCTTAAAAGATTTTAGCAGAAAAACATGAAGACAACCTTACCAAGTTAGTCATAGTTAAACTACTTTACTATTTGGGACAAAATATATTTTAACTGAAAGCAGAGAAAATAAACACTGCCTTCAGGCAAGAAACATGGAGAGAACTGTTGACTTTCCAGTGGAAATGATGGGGCTTGGAGATCATTGACTCTGGGTGGAGTTGCACAGATCTGATAACTTGGTAAAAATCGCCTGAGCTGTATGTTGAAAACTGTGCCTTAGTATAATATGTGATACTTCAGTGAAATTATCTGAAGCAAACAAAAAACAGTGGAAAATCTGTGCGGTGCAAACATGTCCAATGAGAAAGCAAGTGAAAAATATGACCTGATTTATGTTTTGAAGATGATTCTAGGTCTTGTGCAGAAAATGGCTTATAAAAGAGACAATGGTGAGGCCAAAACCTATTTAAGAGTCTATGGTAACAGCACAGGAAGCTGCTTCTAGGATACAAAAGCAAGGAGGTGGGGACATACCAACCAGTAAGTTTCCAAAGACACTGCAAACTGCGGGACCTGGGGCCCAGGAAGTGGTGAAATTAGAGACGGTTCCTGCAGTTTTGGCTTTTGCCACTGGATGGATAATGGTGCTATTTACTAGGACCAAGAAAATTTTGAGGACATGCTTGCACAGACAATAAAATATTCCGTTTGACATATTTTATTTCGAGTAGACAGCTGTTAGACACCCAAGTGGACAGGGAACATCGGGTGAGATTTTGTAGTTACTTTGGTAACTTTTTAATTTAATTTCTGCTTGTACATAAATACATATATGTATAATCCACAAATACAAAAATGTGAGTTTCTTTATAGATCTTCTTTTTTATTATAGTCTTTCTTTTCCCTTTTTTAAAGCTTGCCTGTCCATTTCCCTGGCAAACAACACACTTTCTTACCCTCAGGTGTGTGTGTTATGATCAGGTGGATGCCCACGTGTTCCTCACTGTCTGATTATCACACAGATCAATGGTCATCACTGCTTTTGCAAAGACTGGGTTGTGTCACAGAGACTTCTGCACCATGCAACAACCTGGTCCCATCGTGCAATCCTCTGCAGCTCTCTTTGATTGTAGGCAGAGCCCGTTCCATATTCCAGGGCCGGGCACCGTCAGTGGTTTAACAATTCCTCTTGTGACAGATATTCTCTCTGCTTCTAGGTTTCTTTCTGATATGAACACTGCAGTAAACAGTCTGGAACAAGGGTCTTTATTGCCAAAACTTTTATTCTCTGTGAGATACTTGGGGAGCATTTCCAGGTCAAGGAACAAATGTATTTTTAATTTTAATTTATCTTGTCCCTTCCTTCCCTACATCCTCCCAAATTTTAACACTTTATAAGTCCCCTAAAAGTGTGTGAGTGTTCTTTTACTCACATCACTGCTAATTGTTATCTTTTAAATATTTAAGCTTTTTTTTTTTTTTTTTTGCAACAGAGCCTCGCTTTGCAGTTCAGGCTGGCCCTGAACTCACAGCAATCCTCCTGTCTCTGCCTCCTGAGAGCTGGGATTATAGGCGTGATCCACCACGCGATCCACCATGCCCAACATTGTGGTTTTTGGTACCTGGGATCAAACTCTGGACCTTGTGCTTGCCTGATGCCAGAACCACTGAGCTAAATCTCTGACCTAAATATTTAAGCTTTTAAAAGTTTATTAGTGAATAAAATATTATTTCCATTTTATTTAGCATATTCTCCCATTAATGAATTTAGATTTGTTTTCATATTGCCCTGTAACTTGCTGATTCATATATTTACATGCTTTTCTATCAGTTGACCTTTATTTTTTATTTAGGTTTAAAAATCATTAAACTATATATCACAGTTCACTTTGTATTATGGACATTAATCCATTGTCATTTGAGCTACAAGTATATTTCTGCACATCTCTTATTTATCTTCCAACTATGATAAATTTTCAGGTTTTTACTCCATATGTGTACACGTGATATGTGCACATAGACACAGATATTGATGCCTATATATAGTTTTTCTTTATATCCTGAGTCCCCAGGCTTTCCAGCACCTTTCTGGAATCTCAGCCCCAGACGTCCTGCTGTGGCCTCTCTCTGCCTGTGGTGCATCCTTACATGTTGACTTAGTTCATGGAGAGTGTAAATCGGGGGCAGCGCTGAGCCGTGGACCCTCTCAGGGACCACTGGGCTGTGTCACCGCTTCTTACAAGCAGCCCACCACCCGCTGCTGATGCCAGTCTTACCATTGGCCCTGCCCAGTTCTCACACACCCTGGGGTCATCGCTGGCTTCACCCAAGGCTCTCCCCACTTCCACAGCCACAGCACATGGGTCCCTTCTGTGGCTGTGTGTAAGGCCTGGTCCACCTTGACTGTGGTGCTTGTTCTTTCTTGGAAACTTTATGCTCACTTTAGGGTTCTGCCTGGAATCACGGTAAGTCACTTTAAATTTACATTGTCTTAAGGGGGAGAATTGCCATTTTTGTGATAATAAACCTTGTCAAGAACATCACCGTTGATTTCTTAATCTACATGTTTTATGACCTCTAAGATTTTATAGCTTTGTCTTATAGATATTTTGCCTTTGTTATTGGATTTATTTTTTGGGATTTCTAGTGGTTGTTACTATTCTGAATATAGGCCTTTTATTCTAACTTTCAGCTTATTGTTAGGTAAAGCTATCAAGTTTTATATTTAAGCATATGATTATTAAGTCTTAAAATTATTTCTAATAGTTTTCTGTTTTAATGCAGGTTCTGTGGTTTGACAGTACATAATCTATCCTCAGCAACTCCAGTGGTTTCGTGGCTACTTTTTCTCAGTGTTTATGCAAGTTAGTCCACTTGGATTCACTCAAACTCTAAAAAACAGCACTAAGCTGTAATGCTATAGAAACGACTCTCAGCTCCTCATTTCGTCATTACTGTGACTATGGACCCTTGTTTATCGTAAGAGCTTTAATATCACTTCTGCGGATTTGCTTATTTTGCCATATGGGATGTGATATTTCAGTATTTACTGCTTGTTTTTGTTAAATGAGCCATGTTTGTGCTTATCCTTCCTATTACTTCACGTGGATTTCTAGGTGTAATTTAAAATACCTGTTCAGTGTCTGTTGATTTGATTTGAGAAGTGATACATTGTATTGATAATTCTTTTGTATTTATCTCTTCTTGCTTTCTGTCTGGTCTTGGTGTGTTATCCTCTTAATACAATATTATATTTTATTTATGTTTAATTTGTCATGTATTTAATGTGACATGGGTCTGTAATTTTTTTATTCAAATCGTTATTGGTACATTGTGAATACATATCATCATTGCACTCAACATCGAGAGTTTGTACCAGAATATGACATGACTTGATTCTCATTATTCCCTTTCCCCCACCCACCCTGCAAACTCCCCACCCCCTATATTCATAAGCTTTGTTTCCTTTTTTATTATTATCACATTCTTTTTTCCCCTTGTTATTTACCCCTACGCCCTCTTTCCTTTTAAATATTTTCTATTTCACAATATCAACTATATATACTAGTAATTTTTTGCATTGTCTTTATTGAGGTTTTATATTAAAAATCATGCTATCCCATAAAATGGAATTTCAATTGGCTTTGGACTGGAAGACCTTTAAATAACATGAATATCACAGATTCAGCGACTCTTTTTTCAATTCTTACCTAGTTTTCAATTCTTACCTACTTTGTTATTACTTCCTGTTTTGTGGTCAAAGTCAAGACGAGTTTGTAAGCATTGGCACCAAGGAGACGGGAAGTGTGATGTCCTCTGCTGGGCAGTGGACTTGGCTTTTGCAGCAGGAGGCTTCGTAGAAGGGGCCATTGCCATCCTTTTATGGACCATTTCCTAGGTGGTGGGCCTGTCTGGGTGATGAGTCACACATGGGAGGGAATGTGGGGAGTCAGAGCCACGGGCTGGTTCCCAGGGCCGACCTCATCTAATTCTATGACCTCTGACCTGGATCCTCAGAGACGTTAAAGAAATAAAACGCTGCCCACAGAAGCGAGTATGAGAGCAATTGTCCCTGTACTCGCACACTAGTGGGAGTGGCCTCACACACTGCACCCCAGGCAGACCCGGAGTAGGCAAAATGCTCTCTGCCCACCTCCTGCCTCTCAGGAGACTGTGATGGGAAAAGATCATGTCCTCTTTCTCTCTACCCAGACCTGGACGTTGGGAGGTATCGCAGATGGCGATTGGAGGGCACAAGTAGCAAGACAGGAAGCCACAAGTCACAGAGTTCCTGTTTCATGTCTAGCATCTGTATTTTTCAAGGTGGTTGTAAATTTGAAACTCAGCTCCATATTTCATCAGATGCCCACTACCTATTTTAATCACGGCAGGGCAGTTGTGGCGTTAGCCATCTGCTGCATTAACTGCTCCACCCCTGCAGCTCACCACCACAGTCTGAGGGCCAGATTACAGTTTCACACCTCGATTACCCCTCCGCAGGCCGCACCTCCACAGCAACACTCTGTACCCACTAATGACACGCTGTCCCACTCTGACCTGCCCCTCTCACCCGCCCTGTTCAAGGCCAGCGTGCAGAAAATGACTCAATCAGGACAGGCTTTGGGTGTTTCTGCTGGGTGTCTGGGGCTGTAGGGTGGGGAGAGCTTGAGTCACGGGGATGATCAATTTTCCCTGAAGATTGAGCTCCAGGCAAGGAACCTAAGGCCTCCCAATGGTCAGGGTGGAGGAAGGGAAGGAGACACAACTTGGCCTCTGCCCAGGCCCTGGTGATGCTTTCCTGACTGATTCCTTGAGGGAAACCAGGCAGTCAGAGGATGAGCCCAGTGTCAATAGGGAGAAGAGGCTTACGAGCTCCTCCCCGTGTCACAGCAACAGGGGCAGGCTCTCTGTGTGCCAAGGCCTGATGTCTGGCTCTGAAGTCAAGGCTCAGTCCTGTGGAGAAGCAAGAGGCACGAGGCCCCTCTGCTCTTCCTGCCTCCTCTGACCCTCAGGGAACCTGATCACCAGGTGCAACCCAGACCTGGGCTCTTGCCCGCCCCAGGGGCCCCTATGGAAGCTCTGCTGATGCTGTGGAGACGCCAGGCTGCTCATCTGTTTGATGGCAGCTTCGTAAGATCGCTGTCATAGTTTTCTGGTTTACAGACCTGGAGAGCTGTTGTCAGCTGAGTTGCCATGCAGCTCCCATCCCCCCATGACCTGCTGGCTTCTCAAGAATCAGGTGCAGAGAGGAGCTGAGCTTCTGAACGTTTCCTAAAGACACAGAACCACCAGACAGAAGTGGCCCCTCCGGAGTTGAGACCAGTACAGATGACACAGGAGAGAGACCGCCTTGTTGTGATAGGTAATCCAGCCTGATGCTTCCAGCCGGAGTCTGTGACCCTGAGGCAGGTTTGCTAGAGCACACAGAGGACAGAGCTGCAGTAGCAGGTGTCCTTTGGAGAACTCCAAGTCCACCTCTCCAGGCTGGTTTCTCTCTCCCTGTCTTCCTGTCTTCCTGCCGCTCCTCCCTTGTCTGCTCCTGCTATTTCCTTGGGTTAGGCTTGTGAGGTCGCACTGTGGACTATGGAAGGTCAGCACCATGTCCTTTCTTCTGGGTCTAAGCACCCTGCACAACCCTACACTGCCCGCCCCAGTGTCAGAAAGGCCACCCGGGGCCTTCGGAGGTCTCGCTGGGGAGGCTGACTGCTCCGCCACTTTTCTCTTCTTCCTTTCTTTTTCTTCTGTTTCTCTCCTCTTCTCTAGCCCCTTCTTTTGTGTGCTCCCCACCTTAGCTTCCAAACCAAATCCAAATGCAGTAGGAGCGAAGCTGCCACCATTTCTGCAGCCTCTCTTGTCGGGGATAAGGGTGCATCGGAGCTCCCCACCTCCAACAAAGAGAAAGGTAGCAGAGGGCGTGTGGCTTTCAGGAAACCTGACCGCTCGCCGCCATCCTGCCTTAGAATTAGGGATCATAGACGTCCAGACAAAAAACAGCGAATCCAACGCATCCCTGAAATACACACGCTATAATTGCTAATGTTTCCTTTTTGATAACTAAAAAGACTGTGCACATTAAATAAAAGGCGATTTAATTTCTAGTTTAAATACAGCTGCTGTGATTCTTGCGCACCGCACAGCTGGCTCACGGCTGGCATCAGGCCACGGCGCGGGCTCTGTCCCGGCCGTCTGCATTGTCTTCCCGACGTGTGTGCGGAGCATCTTGGAGGGTCTGGGGGGATCTTTATTCACTTTCAGGTCCATACCACTCTGGTGAGGCCTGGCCCCCACCTTGCACTTCTGAGATCTTTGCACCTGTCAAGCCATTTCCTCCTCTCCTTCAGCAATGGTTTCTCTGCATAGAAAAAATAATTTGTTTTTCCATTTCTTTTCTGGCTCTGGGCAGGGACAGAATCAACTGAGTACAATACTTCCAAGTATTCCTTACAAATATTTCTTTTTAAAGAGAAAAGGCCTGATTGCATGTTTTTATTTTGAAAACCACGAGAGTAAAATTTGGGGCTGGAGCTTTCAGAGACATCGTCAATCTGGGTCTAGGTCTTGTGGGGTGGCGAGGAGCGGGAGCTGCCGCCAACTGGGGTGTTGCTCTCCATCAGCTCAGAATGGAAGTAATCTTAGGAAATATAGGGGAAATTAGAAGGATTAGAGTCTTCAAGGACATTCCAACCACTTTCTTTAATTTAATAGCTTGCTCCCAGATACTTCCTGTTCACAGTCAACAAAGGAATCGTTGCAAGGGACTCGCTGGGAACCAGTCCTCGGCAAGGCCCTGGCGCCTGATGCTGCCACTCTGGTCCTGCACAGACATAACCTCAGCAGAATGGTCCTTGCTCATTCCAAGGACTCCAGAGGCTGGGGGTGTCCCTACACCAAACTTTCCTCTACCCTCAACCTTGCAGTGTCTTCCAGAGCCCTCAGCATGGGCCTAGGCTTCACTTCCATCCCTCATTCTGTCTTCCTGAGTCCCTCAGTGCAAAGCAGACTGTGGAGAGAGGCGTGGTGGGTGTCCCTCTGGAGTGGACCTGAGACTGCATCCCCTTGGCAATGTTAGCCAACAAGCCAGCCATCGCCCACACACCAAACACATCTCCTCAGGCTAACGTAGTAGAGCTTCAAAGGCCAGGACTTCCACGGTTCTAGAGTGTGGGAGCCCCAGGTCACAGTACAGGCTGCTGGCTCCTTGTGAGGGGCCTCTCCATGGCCTGTGGACAGCATCTGCTCCTCATGCTGCCACAGGGCCGTCCCTCTGTGTGTCTGCATCCCCATCTCTTACTCCGCCATCTCCATGGAGGCCTTGTCTCCAGACAGTCCCTTTCTGAGGCCCTGGCTTCTGGCTTCTCCTAGGAACTAGAGTACACAATCCAGCCCCAACTTGCCCACTCCTAGAAGACACCAAGCACCTGGGGAGCCTCCAGCCAGAGCCAGGCCCTGGGACTGGAGCGCAGCCCCGGTGTGCGTGACCCACCTCCCAGTGTGAGAGGAGCTCAGAGGTCCCTGGAGGGGCCGTGTGGCCGAGTCTAGTCTCTCAGAATCTCTGGTGCCTTGAAGATTTGACCCGGCCATCGCTCTGCTAGGCATATACACAAAGGAATTAAAAGAGTTATTTTACAGCAACATATGTGCACCCATGTTTATAGCAGCTCAGTTTGTGATTGCTAAGTCTTGGAAACAACCCAAATGTTCATCAACTGGAGACTGGATAAAGAAGATGTGGTTCTTTTATAGAATGGAGTATTACTCTGCCATTAAAAATCATAAGATTGAGTCATTCATACGCAAATGGATGTACCTTGAGGATGTCCTCATAAGCGAAATAAACAGGTCACAGATGTATAAATATCATATGTTTTCTCTGGTATGAGAAAATGAAGTTGTAAATGAGTTATAATATGCATAGTTGATATTGTGAAGTAGAAAATATTTAAAAGTAAAGAGTATAAGAGTAAATGATGAGGGGAAAATAAATGTGGTAATAATAAAGAAAAAAGAAAACAAAGATTGTGTATATAGAGGGTCGGGGCATGGAGGGCGGGGGGGGGAAAGGGAAAAAATGAGAATCAAGTCATGTCATATTCTGGTACAAACTCTTAATGTTGAATGCGATTATGATGTGTATTCATAATGTGCTAATAAAGATAATTAAAAGAAAACAACAGTCCTTCTGTGGATGGGGCTGAGTGACCTCAGTCCACATAGGACTGGTATCCATGGCTGCTGGAGGCCCTGGCACCTGTGGCCCTCAGGACCCCTGACCACTGAGGTGGCCATCCTGGGCACAAGGGAGGAGGCTGAGCGGAGCAGTGCCAAGGCCTCTGGAGGGCACAGGTGAGGCCAGGTGCATGGGAACCTGTGCTGTCGAACCCCAGGCTCTGTTATCCTCCGTGGAGGATGGCTGTGTTCTACAAATCTTCCTGGACGCCTCCTCCAGGTCACGGTCCTGAGTGCTGTGGACAGAGCCGAGGGCGAGGACAGGACATCCCCCTCCCAAGCACACACATGGATATACTCATGAACATGCACACGGCGTGGACAACACCCAGAGATGAGGTGGGTTGGAGGGACGGAAGGATGTGAGTCCCTGTGCAGAGTGCAGTCATATTGACCCCGCATCAGAGCCGTGTTGGTGGTACCCGGGCTCAGAGCTGGGTGTCCCAGTGAGGGATGACGAGGATGGCCAGGGAGAAGCTGTGGAGAGATGGCATGGAGGACATGAGGTGTGGCTTGGTGGGGCGGGCCTGCACAGATGGCTCATCCCTGTTCACTTTCAATTCTCTCTCCTAAAGTATGACAAGGAAAGTCTGTTACTGGGCCAGGGATTTAGCTCAGTGGTTCCAGTGCCTATCTTGAAATCGCAAGGGCCTGGGTTCAATCCCAGTAACCACATACAATACCAGATGTGGTAACTTACACCCACCAGTAATCAGTATCACATACCACAGCAGAGGCAGGAGGATCACTGTGAGTTTGAGGATGAGTTCAGGGCCAACCTGAACTACAAGCAAGACCCTGTCTCAAAAAAAGAAAGTCTGTTTCTGTGCCCAACCTGGGCCATCAAAGGTCTTTCGGAGGCCTGTGACAAAATCACCTGGGGAGTTGGGAGTTGGGACGAAGCCATATCAGGGTATGGGCAGTGATCAGATCACCAGGTCCTCATGCCAGAGGTCCAGAGAAGTACAGGAATGGTGCTTGCTCAGCCTGGAAATGCCGATTCCTTCCTGAGCTCTGTGGGTGTGTCAATGGGGCAGCCACAGGATGATCAGCACAGGATCATTTCCATGATGTTACTGCAAAAGTCACCATCCCACTCAGAGGAAAGTCACCCCTGAGCATTGTCTCCGTGTATCCTGTGTCCCCTTGAACTTTCCTCTCTTTTGTGTCTCCTCTAGTACTTCAGAACCAGGGACAGAATCCAAGGGTGCTCCACCACAGAGCTACCTCCCTAGCCTTTTATTTTTAATTTTGAGATAGAATCTTATGAAGTTATCCAGACTGGCCTCAAACTTGCAGTCCTCCTGCCTCAGCCTCCCAAGTTGCTGGGATCACAGATGTACCACCACTCCCGTGGCCACTGTCCCCTTTGTGGGAAGTGTTCTGAGGCCTGGGCTGCAGTTAATCTCAAGACAGCCCCTTGCTGACTACAGCGCAGGAGACAGGTCTGAGGCCCTGCCCCGACCCCTGACCAAGGCTCCACCTGCCCCCTACTGCCTCCTTTCCATCCTCTGTGGCCCAGACATCCCTACTTGGCCAGGAAGAAACACTGCGGGTCACTTGCCTGTGGTGGCCCTGGGCCCAGGAATGCATTGCTTGTCTTTGCTTTTTAGTTTGCAGCAGCATTTCTTTTTCAAAATCTTATTTTTCCATTGTCTAAGGTATGGATCACAGTGATTTGACTTACACTGTGACTGGCCCACCTGCCTTCTGCACTGAGTCTACCCTGGGAGTGTGGAGAGAGTTGCAAGAGTCTGTGTGCTTTCGGGACTTCCATGTGCCATCCATGACACTGTGCTGCTCGTGCAGCCTCCACACTCTCCTCCACGGCTGCAAACCCCACTCACCCTCTGCCTGCTCTTCTAGCCTGGACATCACCGCTGCTCTCTGCCAGACCTCACACCCTCTTCACACGGGAGACACGATGCATTACTCCTTTTCCATGTCCAGCTAGTCTCACTTAGACCCTGTTCTCTGAACTCCATGCTATTGCAAAGGTAGGATCTCCTTTATAAAGCCAATAATACTCCACTGCATGTGGACCACAATGTCCTTATCCTCCTTTTCCAGATAAACAGCACATCTGGCCCCGCCCTACCTCCCTGTCCACTTGAGGAGTGGAAGCTTCCATGGCTCCTGCACTTGACCTTGACTTTCCAATGTACACATCTGAGCAATGTGTTTGACAGTCTTGGACCAGCACTGACCCTTTGCATTCTGGGAAACAGCTCGCCGCAGGAGCCATCCCCACGCAGCTTAGATGGGATTTGGTCTGGCCCCTTAGGGTTCAGACCCTCCACACTCCCATTCTCCACCTGAGCATAGCAGCTGGCCTCCATGCGGCCACAGGTCAGCATGAACAATGCCCACCAGCCAGGCCATGCTGTGGCTGCTCCCCGCCCATCACCCCCACAGACCTCATGGCCGCCTCTCCATCACCACCCCTTCCCTGCCCCCTCAGTCTCGCCCTCATGGCTGACCGCACGGATGTGGGTAGCTCTGAAGGTCAGAGAGCTGCCTGCTGCACTGGCCTGTCCACCCTACCAGGACCTCTGCCCCCAGCTGGGTTTACTGCCCTTGCTGGGCCAAAAGGTGAGGATTGATGGAGAACCTCCTGCTCATCATGCCTGTGAGCCTGTCTCAGGGCAAGAGGGACACGCAGGCTTTGCTCCCTCGTCCTTAGAGCTGAGACTCCCCCCTCCTTTACCCAAGGCCCCCAGGCAATGGGCGTGGAACTGGTGCTTGCCCCATGACGAGGAGATGACTGTCCCCCTCTGGTACAAGGCCACCTCCTGGGCTCCTGCGGCTGCACAAAGGCAATGCACAAACTCAAGTGGTATTTCTAGTAAGATATGCACTACCCTAACATCCCCCTTGGGTCTGCCAACTGGGTGTCTACTCTGATGCTTTCATCTGTCTTCATGAGACAGCTATAGGCCCTCGCAGCCCCTTGAGCTGCTCCTCACGGCACACTGAGCCACAGCAGCGAGCAGTGTGCTGTCTTTAGAACTGGGGAATTTCTGACACTGTAACTCTTTCTTCCTAAAATCCCTGCAAGCCTCCAGACACCCCAAACGTGCAGCAGAACATGACACTGTCCATTGTCCCTGCAGAAGACCTGTGTACTTTGAAAACATTTTCAAAGAGCTTAGATCAGAAAGGTCCACAGAAGGAGTGCGTCCATGATATTTGTGCCTTGGAGTAGTGAATTTTCTCATGGCTCAGGAGACACCAAAGTGTTGGGAGGCGCAGGTGCCCCAGTGACTCTGGCTTCTGACAAGTGTACAGATGTGTTCTGGTGCGTCAGGTGCAGTGTGAGTTTGTAGATCGACCTGATGTCTGCTTGCAAGGCCTAGTCAGAGTTTTTGACTTGAATTCCCTCAGGAGACTGGAAAATCCACTCTGCTGTGTCTTTCTTCACACCTGTGTCCACAGTGATAGGTCCTGCCATTTTGGGAGCTGCTGAGAAGTGTCCCCAAGACTACCACAGAGTGGCGGAAATCTCTGTGCCCAAAAACAGCCCATGGGCTGACGAGTTGTGCTTCCCAGCCAGTCCACACAGGGAAGAGGAAGTCTCAGCAGCCCTCTAAGTCCCAGCAGCACCTTTGTATTCACACCTGGCCTGGCATCTATCCATGGAGTGCAGCTCAGGCATCTCCGGAGCCCAAGTAACCATCGTACAGTGGATGGTCCCTCCTTGCTGGAGCAGTGCGGGGCTCTCCAAGCAGACACAAACCCGGGCTGGATGCACACTTGAATTTTAGTCGAGTCTCTGAAAAATCAGCACCAGAAAGTAAAATACCTGAAGTGCCACAGATTGTTGCAGATCATGAAAATGTGTAACTGTGCTTAGCAAAGAGCCAACTCATCTAAGAAATGCAGAGGATCCTCTGGGCTCCTTCCCTTCCGAGCTGCACAGTCCAGACCTCCCCCTTCCCTGCCTCTTTCCTTCCTCCTATCCACTGGTCTCCAAGCTGTGTGGTGATCCAGGGTCTTCTCCTGTGCCTACCTGCCACTGGTGAGCAGAGAACATGCTCTGCCACTGCCATGGCGCCAGGCTACACCGCCTCTGTCCCTCCCTCACAGTTGCAGGCTCAGTCCCTGAGCATGAGCTCTTCCGTGTTCTATGGTGGCTTCTCTGCAAAAATGTGGGGTTTGCTCTTGGAAAACCCAGCAACCTCAGAGCTGCGCAAGGCTGGCTTTGTCTTCACACCTCTGCCCTCGCCCCGGAGCTGTCCAGCTGTGGCTCATTCCTCCCCTGTCACTCACTTGGCTATCTCAGCAGAAACAGACTGTTCTTCAACATTCTCAGCATGGACAGGGTGACCACATAGAAAGGCCTGGATAGCAGCAGCAGCCAGCTTTGGGGTCAGCCTCGGTCTCACCCTGGAAGCACTCACAGATGGGAGACCAAGGGCAAATAGGTGCTGTCCCTCCTGCACTGAGCCAGTGAGGCATAGTGCCAGTTTTGCCATCACAGGTGTCCCCGGAGATGCAGACACCAAACTGGGGTGGGGTTCCCACTGCAGACTCAGGGCCCTTCCCAGTGGTGTGGACAGAGGTCAGGCACAGCCAGCTGTACAGGCCCCTTGGGGGCAGAGTGGACCGGCCCAGGCTGCATGGACAGGCTCTGGCGTGTGTGCATTGAGGTCCCCAAAAAATAAGGAGCCCCAGCATCAGCTACACTCGGTCTGCCTTGTTCTACTCTCCCTGTGGCAAGGACCTTTCAGGCTTGGCTAACTCAGCTGGGAGATAACAGCAGTGAATCACCAGGAGGAGGTGGCAAAAGCCAGGGCCCAGGGCAGGGTGAGGAGAGACACAGGCAGAAGAGCAAGGTGGGCACCGCGGGGCAGCAGGGAGCTGTGGAGACAGGGGGAGGTGAGCTGAGCTCCACTCTCCAAGGCGGCCGGGTGCCTGGAGCCAATTGCAAATTGCTTGCAGTCAGGACAAATTAGAGAGCTATTGTGTCCTGCTCTTAAGAAATCAGTTGATTTCTCCGTCTGGAATCAATCAGAAACCTGGCCAGCAATCTGAGCCTCTCGAGGAGCCCATGCCATCCTCCGCAATCACTCTTCCACACCACAGCCTACACTCCTGTCCCAGGAGGTGTGCACCTACCAAGAGGCTGTTTGTCTCCTGGTGCTGCCTTTGGCAAGGCCAACCTGGGTCCCCACATGGACAGCTGCAACCTGGCTGTGTGGGGAGGATGGAGACAACAGGTGGGTGGAGGGACACCAGGTTCGCAGTGCCCCCTCCAGGGTGACCCAAGCCCAACTCTACCCTTTGCTTGGTCCCTGCATTGTGTTTTGCAGAGTGGCTCACCCTAGCCCCATCCTAGAGGACCTACCAACCCCCGGGGTATATTCAAATTAAGGTGTCAATTCTGTTGCTCAGATTTTTTAATGATCCATGTACTAAATATGATTCATGTTTTAAATGGTTGGAAAAACCAAAAGAGGATGTTTTATAACACATGAAAATCAAATTTCACAGCCCATAAGTGCAGTCAGTTTGACTACAGCTGTGCTCGCTCATTTCCTGCCATGCCCAGCTGCTTCTGTGCCTCCATGGCAGAGCCTAGCCATAGGACTCAGACACACATCCAACAGACTCCGGAACATTTGTTATCTGGTCCCTCACGGGGAAAGTTTGTCCACCGCTGATCCATACTGTTAAACTCTCGAAGGAAGGACTGTAATTGTGTTCTGCGCACACCATCTCTTTACAGCTTCCTGGAAGCTGGCACAGGGGCATCAGAGATACTTATAGAATGGATGGGTGGGTAGATGACAGATAGGAGACGGACAGTGGATGGACAGATGGACGAAAGATGGGTAGATGATGGATGAAGGGTAGATGGATAGATGGATGATGTATAGATGGTGGATGGGTGGACAAATGGTTAAATGAATGGATGGATGGATAGATGGGTGAATGGGTGGGTAGCTGGCTGGCTGGATGGACAGATGGATGGACGGGTAGACAGATGGCAGATGAATGAATATTGGATGGTGTGTACTGTAGTTCCTAACTGAACAAGTCTTAAACTTTCACTAACATCCTTTTCCAGAATAGGAGATTAAATAGAAGGGATTCTTGTGGTCTACTTGCACACTTATTTTTACTTATGTATTTCAGAAGCACTTCTCATTGGTGGTGGGATGACTGGAAGCCGAGGGACATACCCATTCTATGAAGTTGTCACTGACTGGCCGTCATGTCCTATGTCCTGTCCCTACTGTGGGGGCTGGGACCTCCTGTGCTTGTCCTTCAGAGTCCTGCAGGGGCAGATGCTCTCCCAACATTGGACTTGACTGGTGACTTCCAGAAAGAGGTCTTTCTGTGACATCCTAAGCATGGCCGTCCTGCCCCCTAGGGAGCCTCTGCTAGAAGGATGTGAATATTGCTCCAACCTCTCTCTCCTGCTCCCCGAGGACCCTTGGAGCCCGGCACCCACAGCTGCATCTGGATGTGCTTGCTGCTGGAAGGAACTGGCCTTTCCAGGAGGCAGTTGCAGAAATTCCTGCACAGCCAGGGTCCATGCTTCCAGGGACCTGTGGCAGGTCCCTAATATCCGATGCCACCCTTGTGCCTGTTGGTGCTTTCATGTCCTGCATGGCAGGGGCACCTTGGAGAACTGGTGACACATAATGTCGCTGTGATATGGATCTTTTAGTTCTTTTGTGAATATACCCAGCAGGGATATAGCAGAGTCAAATGGGACCTCTAATCCTAGTTATTTGAGGAATGTCCACACTGATCTCCACAGTGGTTACTCCAGTCTACATTTCCACCAGCAGTGGAGAAGGCTTCCTTCCTTTCTGCAGCCTCATCTGCATTTATTATTGGTTGGTTTTGAGATACCAGCCTTTCTTTCTGGGGTGAGATGGAATTTCAGTGTTGTTTGCATTTCCATCTCTTGAATGACCAACGATATTGAACATTTCTTTATATGTTCCTTAGCTACTTTTACTTCTTCATCTGAAAATGTGTTTATTTCAGATGCCCACTTTTGACTTGAGTTTTTAAATTTTGGGGGTCTAATTTTTTAAAGCTCTTTATATATTCTAGATAGTAAACCTTTGTCTGAGGAACAGCTTGTAAAAAATTTTCCCAATGGGCCAGGGATTTAGCTCAGTGGTTCCGGTGCCTGTCTTGCAAGCCCAAGGACTCGAGTTCGATCCCCGGTAACCACATACCATACTGGGCGCGGAGACTCACGCCAAGCAGCAACCAGTACCACATACCACAGTGCCGGGCGTGGTGGCTCATGCCTGTAATCCCAGCACTCGGGAGGCAGAGGCAGGAGGATTGCTGTGATGTGAGTTGGAGGCTGAGCTCAGGGCCAGCCTGAACCACAAAGCGAGACCCTGTCTCAAAAAACCTAAAAAAAAAAAAAAAAAAAAAAAAAAATTTCCCAACATTGTAGGTTGTCTTTTCACTTTGTTAGTGGTTTCTCTTGCCCATCAACCAGAGACTGGATAAAGAAGATGTGATTTAAAGAAAATAAATAAAATGGAGTATTACTCAGCCATAAAGGATAGATTGAAGACATTTATAGCTAAATAGGTGTTTATTGAGGGCATATTCATAAGTGCAGTAAATAGGACACAGATGTGTACAGTATCATTTCTCTCGTGTGAGAAACTGAAAGTGTAAATGAAATCCAGAATGTCTGACACATATTATGAAATAGGGAGAAAAAGTTCAAAGGGAAATGGTAACTGAGTAGTGACAGGGGAAAAACAAAGAAAGGAAAAGAAAAATTCGATGATAAAAAGGAAAAAATAGAAACAAAAATTATGTATATGGACATGGGCTCGATTGGAGGGCAAGGAAATGAGGAAAAAGAATCAAGATATATCACGTACAGATACAAATTCTTAGTGAGGAATGTGCTCATTTTGTATACTTAAAATGTACCAATAAACTCAACTTACTAAAAAAATGGCATTCAGTTAAATCTACAACTTTCATCAGCAAGGGACAACTGCGGTTTAAGTATGTCCCGCACAATGTTTTGGATATACTTATACTGAGACATGCTCATTCAGACCACCTCTAATTTACCTGGACACTCTCTGTTTCCCCAGCAGCCTGGGGGGCAGGGCCTTAGGCCACATTTCGGAGGATAGAAGAAAGGCACAACCATAGAAGGCCTTGTTCATTTTCTACACTACATGACTCTTTACTCTGCCGGGCACAGGCCTCAGCTTGCTTGCACGGACCCTAAGTGGGAAGCATGGCCGCCTGGGGCTGAAGAGGGGCCGTGCTTCCCACGCACAGTGTCATCACCTGGGAAGAGACTGAGACTGAACTAAATTTTAGATGTGGTTTTTCTTGCTGGGCTATGCAGCATCCAATCAGTGTGGTTGGTACTAATAGCTCTTTGCTAGTTTCATCTGATCTTGTCCAGGACGCAGAAATGCGTTCTCCAAGCCTCCACAGAGGAAACGACAGCTGGCTTTCCCTGGAGTCAAGTACTAAAAATCACCTTCCAGACTTTATTGAAAAATAAAACCTTTTCTGTTTTCAGAATGGTCGTTAAGCCTTCTGATCAATCAAAAAATATTGGTGATCACTATTGTGTGTCTTGCTTCTTCTTCTTTCCATGCTGTCTTGCTGCAGAAATGGATGAACAGGCCAACCTGCCTGCAGAATTCCTTCCTGGTAATAAGTTACCCATTACCTGCACCAAAGCTGTGCTTGTCATAAAATGTATGTCAACATGATCTCACATACTTTGTACAGAGTACTAGTAGTAAGACATTAAAAATGACAAAAATGTCTTTAATCTATAAAAAATGTAACTGCCTGAGATACCATTTGCCTTACAATAAAATAATTATTTCCCTGACCAGTCTCCCCAGCTGAGGCTGCAGGAAGCAGTGGGCAGAGACTTTCCAGGACACTCAGCACCCTTGGCTGCTTCTTCGCAGGAGATGAGCAACCCCAGAGTCCTCCAGTGAAGGATGGGGCTGCACCTCTCTTCTGGCAGAGCAAATGAATGCACCCCGTTTCACAAGTGGAACCATTTCCACTCGTCCATCAGCGATTCGTGCTTTGAAGACCCAGAGACAGACAGAGAAGGATAAACAGGGTGCTCTGCAAGTGCAGGGTCCAAGTGGTCCACGCCCTCCCTGGCCCACGGGGATGAAGGCCGCAGCGATGGCAGGTGGAGGCCCCGTAGGTCCCTCAAGGCTGAGAGCCCAGTATGTTCCACCAGGTGAAGAGGAAACAGGCAGCCCTGGCCAGCCATCAGGGTTGTGACCCTTTAGTGCCAGTGTGATGTCCAAGAGTACAAGGCAGACGTAGTGACAACCGCTAGGCTTCCTGTTAAAACTGCTGAACAGTGAAGTATGCTCTGGCAGGTTCATGTGGTTCCAGATGAACGCCATTCCCATTGGTCATGTGAGGTTTGGACTCTTCTGTTCTGGAGCATCTGATGCTAATCACACCCCCAGACCTCGGTCCCCTGCCTGTATGAGGTCCGGGCTCTGCTGATCACATACATGCTGATCCTCACCTTCCTCACTGTGATAAGAGTAGGATGAGATGATCTATAAGCCACCTTACAGACAGCCTGCCTCCTGTAAGATGCTCAGTAAATGGCAGCTGCTCTCCCTGCCTTGATGCCTAAAGCCACGGTTTGCAGGTGGTCACCTTGGGTCGCCCCGCCACAATGGACAGAGGGGACTGGGATTGGCTGGGGACGTGGGCATCACTCAGCACCCTGGTTTTATTCTTATTTGCATGTCAACTCCACTTGGAAAACTTTGTGAGTCTCCTCAGCCAGAGCCCATAGACATGGGAGACTACAGGGACTACGTGGCCTACAGAAGCCCCCGGGTCTCTGGTATTGTGAACCCAAAGTTGGGAGCCATGGGTTCTGGGAGAAAGGAGAAACACAAGATGAAGTCAAAGAGGAGAGACCTTTGTCCCTCAAAGGAATTTCACTTTGTTCATGGAGTTTTTAAGGGACACTCGAGAGAAAAAGTTGGCTACTTCGAGGCCCTCGCAGGAGGTGCTGATCTGGAGAATTCAAAACTAGGGACTCTTCAGAGAGCAGGGAACATCAGAAAGAACACAGGGGCAGGGTTTGACTGTTAGCAGAAGATCTTGAGAGAGGAGGAGCTGCCATCACCCCAGTGCCACTCTTGGGGCAGTTTCTCAGATTTTAGGAAGTCTAGTCTTGGGTACTTTTCACGTATCTCATGAGGTGAGGAAACAGCTTTATGTCACTGGCCAGACTTTGCTGGCCACATGCTACTGACCCATCAAGGAGCCACAAGAGTCATTTTCTCACAGTGGGATTTGAGGATTGAAAAAAGTAACATGAGTGATGGCCGGGGAGTTAGCTCAGTGGTTCCGGCACCTGTCTTGCAAGCACAAGGACCCAGGTTCGATTCCCCGGTAACCACATAACAATACTGGGTGTGGAGACTCACACCAAGCAGCAACCAGTACCACATACCACAGTGCCGGGCGTGGTGGCTCACGCCTGTAATCCCAGCACTCGGGAGGCAGAGGCAGGAGGATTGTTGTGATGTGAGTTGGAGGCTGAGCTCAGGGCCAGCCTGAACCACAAAGTGAGACCCTGTCTCAAAAAATCTAAAAAAAAAAAGAGTAACATGAGTGAAAAAGATCTGCAAATTGTTAAAACCTACATCAGATGGAATTATACCAGGTGTCATCCAAATACACAGTGAACATTTAGATTTTAGAACTTTATTACAGATAAGGACACTTTGCCATGAGTCCTCCTCAAAATACCTCCTTTCCTTCACTTCAAACACACTAATCCTACTATTCTTGCTGCTGTCTGAAGCAGCTCTGGAAGTCCTCTTTTCCAAGTGTCTTCAGAAGATGTGATAAAAAATATGGTCCCAGCCCATCAGACAGAAAGGCAGCCGCGTAAACCACATGCTGTGTCCTCATCCATTTTGCTCACTGGAGCTGGCACTGTCTGACTTCCAGCTTTTCCGAAGGTCAAAATGATGGTGAAAGGGAAATAGTTTGAATCAATTGAGGACATGAGCACAGCCAAGAAAAGACCCCCAGGAAAGAGAATTTCTAGAACTGCTCCAGGAAGAGACCAAACAATGGGATCATTATGTTGGGGGAGGCTGAGAAACATTAATGGCATTATGTCTTTTAGTGTAATAAAGTAGGAAAAAAAAGATTTTTAGCAGCAGTCCAGAGTTGCGAATCATTCAACATCTATTTTCTGGTCATACATTTGTCCCCATTTGTGTTGTTGGAGTCACACTTACAGCAATAGAAGCTAAAGACTGGGAAAAAACCGATCATGAAATAATACCGCTGGGAACTGAGTCACTGTTGCACAGGATGGGTCAGAGGCCATGTTTCACGGGACGTTTGGATTCTACTAATAAACGTGTGCTCAGGATGGATGAGTTGATTAATTTATTTGTTAAATGCAATGAAGACCAGAGGGAGGATATTTCTTCTCTACACAATATCCTCCCAATTTCTCCAAAATATTTATTTTGAATACAGGCTTAAAAACAAATATTTTTGGCATCACATAATTCCAGATCAAAAGTGGGATGTGTGCAGGCTGTCGCGAGACTCACCGAGTCACCACGACCTGCTCTAGAATCCTGCTACACTTTCGCAGGACCTTTGTTTTAGTTGAGTTTCTTAAGCTGATTAGTAAGGAAGACAGGATTTTAATTGGGGGTCCCCATTTTCTTTAGTCTTTGGAAGACATGGGATTTTTTTTTTCAACCCACATAATTAATCAGTCACAAAAAAATCTTCCCAGGGGCAGTTTTGTTTGGACTTGTTCATGGAAAGAATTATTCCGTCCTGGTCAAGGCAGGTTAGCATTCTGTACAAAAGATATCTTAATGATGTCAAGATAAAGTGCGTGTTTCTCACCTTTGGTCCAGAGAGAGTGGAAGAGTATCTTTTTTTTTTTTTTTCTAAGTAGCCAATCTGTCCTGAGCATTCAGCCCTAAGTCCATTATGCACTGGTCCCTACAAATCCGCACAAGTGTGGGGCCTTTGAGAGCTTCCTGCCCGGGCCCCAGAGCGGCAGTGGGAATGGGCCCTCTGTCGCCCCAGGAATGCATTTATGATCATGCATCGCTTAAGTCTGTTTTTATTTCTCGTTTTATGGAAAATGCAGCCGTAATCCCTTTAGAATTCCCCTCAGCTTAAACCTCAGAGCGCGTTCTGGGCCGTCTCTCAACATCTCAAGAGCCCTCCACGGAGGGTAAGCCCACATTCAGCAGATGAAGCCACTTTGTTCTATAGAGATGGCTGGAAATAATGTGAAATTAAAGATTTAATCTTCTGGGCAACGCAGCCTTTCCTTAGTCTGTCACAAAGAAACTCAGAAGTCTAGCACCTTTTCAGTAAGCAGGAAAGTCTTTGATTGGCAGGGCCTGTTGCATTGATCTCTAAAACTATGTTGCTAAAAATTGTACTAATACAATTAGGCAAAAAGACCACAGCATAGTCTTAAATGTTGGGGATGATTTCAGAAGTTTGCTTCTATTATTAACCTAATTGACAGGATTTATGTGCAGGGGAGAAAAAGGAATCGAGTTTTGGTGACAAATTAAGTATCTTTTTCCTACTCACAGGAAGCCCCCGACACTATCGAAACAAATTAGAAGTGGCCGTCGGAGCTACATTGATACGGAAAGGAGCTGCTGTAGGCACAGAGATCACAGTATGCTGAATGAACTCTTTGTTGGTTTCATCGCCGTTCATTTTCTTGGACTGTTAAACAGAATAATCTTTATCTGACCCATAATTTGAATCGATTTCCCATACTGCACATTTTGGGGAATTATAACAATGAACATTTACTAATTGGTTTCTGGAATCCCAGCCTGCAAGCACACTTTTTAGTTTTATCTGAATATTCCAACATCTGAAGGCCTTGGGGGCCCTGGGAAAAGCCATTGCCCAGAGTCACCTTACTGTCCTTCAGGGTCCTCAGGTATAACGCTTCCTATCTCGGCTGAATTAAAGGAGCTGAGAGGTCAGAGTGAGACACGCAGGGACAGAGACCACTGAGGCTGTCTGGGCAGGAACATCCTTTAGCCCTGGCCCCATAGAAGCCTGAGGCTGGCCCTCACCTGGCCTCGCTGTGTGACGGGGGAACACATCAAGCCCCACGTTGGCCCCTCACCTGACCTCGCTGGGAGAAACATCACGCCTGTGCTGGAGGAGATGTTTAAAGCTCCCACCAGAGTCCAGCCCACTGAGTGTGGCCAGGTGTGAACACAGTTGTGCACTCTGTGGAAGACCTCTCTGCCACCCTAGAGTGGTCACTTCCACACTGGCCACGGGCTTCACCAAGCTCTGGGAGTGCCCAGCGCAGGTAGCCCGGTCACCCTGAGCCTTGTATTCGGATATAATTGAGTAGTAAATGGTCCTGTGCAGCTGAGCTCACGGAAACCTGAAAGACATGAGCCGGTGAATGACAGCAAAGGCCATGCTGCTGGGGACACTCTGTGACTTACGGAGACAGAGAGCAGCCACACAAGCACACAGAGACGCCAGAGGACCAGGGCGCTGACACTGTGCACTCTCTTCTGCCTGCCTGGGGTCACTTGACTTCAGAATTGAGCAGGTCCTTCTGGCAAATCATCAAGGAAAACTCCACATGTGCATATGTTCTTGCCACACAGTGCAGCTGCAGACAGGGTGGGAGGTCAGGTGCACGGTCCAGCGGCATCTCCTCCCAGCCTGCACTCTGAGCTAGGGATGGCACAGCTCAGGGTGAGCCTGTAACAGCCTAGATGTTCGGGGCCACATGTGGCCACAGTCCTTCACACACAGAGCCCTAGTGCCGCGCCACCCCAAAGGTGAGTGTCCATCCTGGTGGTCAGCTGACGAGCACCGAGCCACAAGCTAGTCATTTCCACACACATGTCTCAGCTGCAGTCTCAAGCTTGGCTGCTCTGGGACAGAGCACAGTGGGATCGTTCTTTACCGCTGACAGTGGTATGTGCTGCATGGGGCTCAGGCCACACTGTGGGCCTGCAACCTGGTGTCGCCTCTCCTCTTATCTACACTGCAGGCTCATCCTCCCTCTCTGCTGCCCAGGAAGCTTAGTGTAGACACAGCATCCCCTCTGGCCAGTGTCCTTAAGAGGAGCTGGTGGACAGACAGGAGGACATGCATGCATTTTCCCATGGGCTGCATGGACAAAGGACAGCTGTGACTCCTAGTTTTCCTGCTGAAGTGGCCATTTTGCACCATGAATAAGAACTGTGGGGTGAGAAGCAGGGTGCGGGGTCCCAGGGACAGAAGGAGCCGCTGTCCTAGCCCAGCCCAGCCCTTCCTCTGCAGGGGGAATTAAAGAATGATGTCATTTTTGGACATTTAGTTGCAGCTGGAAACTTTGCCAATTGATATAAGGCCACATTATTTTTCCCTTACCAAAGGCTTTCCCTGGTTGGTTAAGAACACAGGAAGTATATGTTTCCTGCTTTCCCATTCCCTTCTGAGGCTTCCTCCTGGACCCTTTCAAATCATGCACCTTCTGCTATATCCACAGTCCCCTGGCTGAGCCTCATTCTGAATCCCCATCAGTGATCCTGGAAGGTGGGGATGGAACTTCTGCCTACAGCAGGGTGGCTTGGCCCAGAAAGGCTAGAACTTTGTCACCTCCCCCATTTATCTGGCCTAATCTTCATTCTTCCTGGTCTAATATTTTACACCTTTATCATCTCAGTCTAGTCTCTGAAATGATTCCTCTAAGCATGAAATAGACTAGCTTCCTTTTTTCTGAGTGTTACCATCTGCCAATATGGGGTCACACTGTGCTGGGTACCCACGTCCACTCAGGCTGTTTCCAGGGTAGTCCCACAGGGTGGACACTGCTGAGGTGGCCCCTGAAGGAGGCCAGGGCTCAGACAGAGTCATGGAACTCTCTAAGTGGTGTCAGGGAGCAGAGGCTGCAGAACAAGTCTGACCGTGTGGGTTTTTTTTTTTTTTTTGAAACAGGGTCTCGCTTTGTAGTTCAGGCTGGCCCTAAACTCACTATGTAGCCTAAACCAGCCTCAAACTCACAGTAATCCTCCTACCTCTGCCTACCAAGTGCTAGGATTATAGGCATGAGCCACTACTCCCGGCGCTGTGTGGTATGTGGTTCTGATTGCTGGTGGGTATGAGTCTCTACACCAAGTGTTGTTGTATGTGGTTAATGGGGATCAAACCTGGGCCCTTGCACTTGCAAGACAGGCACTGGAACCATTCAGCTAAATCCCCAGCCCTGACCATATATTTTTTAATCTCAGGGCTATTGTACCTCTGGAATGAGCACAGATCTTGACTCAGAAGCTACAAGCCGTGCATGTGGGCGAAGGGCCTCATCTCTTGACCAAATATATTCCAGAGTTGTATTAGACTCACTGTTTGTCTCCATTTCATTTTCCCCAAAACTAGCATTCTGTGATGATCTTCATTTGAAGCTGGAGCCCAGGAAAAGCTGGCAGGAGTGGAGAGGAGACACAGGAGGGAAGGCAGAGGCTTGATTCTGGAGCAGATTCACTTTGTGGTGGTGACTCTGCAGGGCTCTGGGTAGCAGCTTGTACCTTGGGGACCCACCAAGGAGCAGGGAGCTGGAGGTTGTGCTTCAACCTTTGCTAGGCACAGGCTGAAAACTGTCCTGGAAATGTTGCCGCCCTGGCACTTCCCACCAACCACATGCCCTTGATGGGTGGGCTGGGGCTGCCATCTGAGCAGTGTGAGCGAGGCACACACAGCTGGCACATCTGCATAGCTTTGAAAGGCGGAGTACTGTCGTCTTTGCTGTTATCTAAGTTTCACTTCTGACAACACTGCTCTGCTTCAAAGGCCCAGTACAAAGAGGAGACTTCAAAGGAAGTTACGGGCTGAAATAGGAAATCATGGTAGGTATTCAAATCTACCCTGGAAATATTTGTCAGTACGATACACAATGTATTACACACTGTGGCCAGTTGGTTTTTGTCCCAGAAATGCAAGGATGGTTTCAAATTGAACACATGTAACCCCTATGCTAGCAAGTTAGAGAAGGGGGCTAACTCTATCATAAGAGAAGGTTTGCTGGTCTTTCCGCCACTGTGACAAAAGACCTGAGATGACTCACTTACAAAGAGGAAAGGTTTATTGCGGCTCAGGATTTCAGAGGTTTTGAGCCGTGACCTTGGCCCAGTTGCTGCTGGCCCTGTAAGGAGGTCATGCACCACTGCAGAAGCCTGCGGTGAGACCTGCTTATGTCATGATGAGTAGGAAGCAAAAGTAAAAAGAAGGTGGGGCCACTGTGCCAATGTGCCCTTCTAGGACCTGTACTAGCCTGGGAGGCCCCATAGCTCTAAGGCTCCATCATCAGCCCATGGCACACCAGGCTGCAATTCCAGCCCCGTCATGTAGTCCTGAGGGACATTAAGACCCAAACCATATCCCCCCTCTCCCACATGCTCTCTGCCCCCTTCCTGCCATCAAGTCCTGGCACAACAAGGCCTCGCCACATGCAGCCCATCAACCTTGGACTTCCCAGCCTCCAACTCTAGCCAAGTAAGTCTAGTGATACAGTCTGGGTTATTCTTTCTCACAGTGCTAAATGGATAAGACAGACGCTAAGAGGCATGTCACGCTCCTGGACAGAGAGACTCAATATGGCTAAGATGTCAGTTCTTCCCAAACTCAGAAGATGTTGTACAATTCCTATCACAATTTCAGCAGGCTTTTTTTTGTAGATACAAACAAGATTATTTTATACTTAAATAGGAATGCAAATGAGCTACAATAGCTAAAACAGTTATGGAAGCTGAAGTGGGAAGAGTCAGGCTTCTGATGTCAAGACAGAGTAGCCGGAGTAATTTGTCTCCCCGTGGTCCTGACACAGAGGGACAGAGCTTCTTAGACCTAGGCGGAGAGCCCAGAGAGGGAGCCATGAATTCACACACAGTCTTTGGCAAACACACTCAGGCAGTGGGTGAGGAAGGAGTGGCTTGTCAGGAAATGACCCAGAGCAATCATGCACCCTACATCTGACCCCAGCACCACACAAAGACGGGTCATGGATGTCAATGTAAACTAAAACCGGGAAACCAGAAAAAATGCAAGACAGTGTCTTCAGGCTCTAGGCCACACAATACCTAATGTGAGAGCCATCAGAGAGAATCATGGATAAACTGGATTTCATGAAAATGGGTAACTCTCACTCTTTAAAAGACCCTGAAAAGAAAAGCAAGCTACAGACAAGAGAAAATGTTTGCAACCATAGGTGATGGAAAATTGGCATCCAGAAAATACATACATCACTACCTATACTGTCAAGATGCAAAGGTAAAAGGACACAGTGGACAAAGGCTGTAAAGAGACACTTCACTGGACAGTGCTGACCAACAGGTCTGTAAAAGGAATAGCATCACTGTTCAGCATCACTGGCCCTGAGGAGAGCATGAGTTCAAACCTCCACACGCCTGTCGCTATGGCTGTAGTAACAGATACGGAAACCCTGAATCCCTTGGGCACTGCTGTAGGAAGGGAAAATGGCGTTCTCCAGAACTTGATCCTGAACCAGTCATCAGTGACCACAAATCCAGCAACTGCACTCCTGGACAGTTATCACCTGGGAGAGAAGAAGCATAAACACCTGCACGAAAATAAATAAAAAACACGAAAATGTATGGCAACTTGATTTGATATAATGCCAATGTGGAAGCAACTCAAGTGACCTTCAAGGAGAAACAGTTTAAAAGCTGTGCCATGTCCACACTATGAGTTCAAAAATAAAAAGACAGAAACACTCGGTAATCATCTAAGTCATCAGAGAACTCGGGTAAGTGAGAGCTGCCAGTCCAGGCCACTTAGAGGACTACATGGAGCATGGTTCTATTTCTGTAAACTTTTTGCATAAAATATTTTAATTATTAACAAAATATTGGGTCAAGGATTTAGCTCAGTGATTCTGGCGCCTGTCTTGTAAGCGCCAGGGCCCGGGTTCGATCCCCATAACAATACTGGGTGTGGAGACTCACACCCAGCAGCAATCAGTACCACATACCACACTGCTGGGCGTGGTGGCTCACACCTGTAATTTCAGCACTCGGGAGGCAGAGGCAGGAGGATTACTGTGAGTTTGAGACTCGCTTGGGCTTAGTGAGCTCAGGGCCAGCGAGAACTACAAACTGAGACCCTGTCTCAAAGAAATAAAAAAAAACCAAAACCAAAAACAAAGTATCATACACTTGGTATAATTTGAACATTTCCTTCCTATTTCACAATATCTATTATACATTTTGGTCTTCATTTCTACTGTCACTTTCTCACCCTGGAGAGACAATATGTTATTTACACGTTTGTCTGATTTATTTCACCTAAGAACATGGCCTCAATGTGCATCTATTTACCTAGAAAAGTCTTAAATTCTGCATTATGGCTGAATGAATAATATGGAGAATCAAGTGCGTTCCTGAAAGAGTTAAAGTTATCATATCACAGTGACATGTGTGTGCTCATGTTTATAGCAGCATAATTTATAGTAACTGTCTTGAAGGTGACCTCTGTGTACATCAACGGTGAATGTACAAAGAAAATGTGGCATTTGTACACAATGTAGTGTACGACTTTGCCATGAAAACACAGAAACTTGAGGTATTCGTAGGTAAATGGATCGGTCCTGCCATTTGTGCAGCTGCTGGGATAGGCTTGCGGTCCAGTGCTAGGTTACAGGTGTGAGGGCTACCCGCCTGCAGGGCAGCCAGCCTGGATGAAATATGTCTGAGGGACACCAAGAAGTTTGTTGCTTTGCTTGTTTTTGCTGTCTTCTGACCACCATGAACTGTTTTTCCCCAGTGATGTCCCTCTGCCATCTCTCCCTGCCTTGGAGCCAGCTGACTGTGAACAGAGACCTCTACAAACTGTAGACCAAATAAACTTTTCTACCTGTTATTCTAAGTGTTGAGTATTTTGTCTCAGCAACAAAAAAAGTAACTAAGACAGGATGGTTGGGAAGCAGTCACCCTGCATGGTTTGCTAATGAAGAACAAACTCAGCTTTTAGGTTTCAATAAATCAAAAACATCCATCACCGTTGAAGAAGACTGCACCTGGGCTCAGTTTGCCTGTAAAGAAGAAAGCTGTCTGCAGTTGCCCTCCCTCCTGAGCTGGAGCCGAAGGTGCCTGCCTGCACCTCAGGTGTCATGTGGCCGCTGACACCCACGGGCATCACTGAGCACTCAGCCTGTTTTCTACCCTTGTTTCTGTCCTAGCAATCTCTCCACTAGACTTCATAGAGGTAAAAAAACGTTTCCAAGGATAAAAGGACTTCTAAATTACAAACCTTTGACTTGCAAGTAAACACTTGGGTCCTAGCAGGTTTGTAGTTTGGAGATGGAGGAGGCAATTTCACTTACGATGTTGTTAGCGGATCCAAAGAACGGAGACCATTCACTGACCTGAGTATTGAGCAGAACACCGTAGTTCTCACTCCTCAGGAGGATGAGGGAGGTGGTGAGTGAATCCGTCCTGGGCAACCCAGTGAGATCCTGTGTTAACAAACAGAGGGCAGGCTGCGGAAGTAGCTCAGTGTAGAATGCTCACAATGCACCCAAGCTCCTGGGTTCCACCCCCCCACACACACACAAAGAACGACTTTGTCATTAATTGTTATTAACAGTTAATATTGCTTGTTGCTTAAAACAGGTATGTTTCAGCTTTGCACAAGTGTCTAGTAGCACAGCTATGAAGAATAAACTTTGGCAGAGCAAGGGCATCTTGTTTCATGCTTAATGTGAGTGTAGGAAACGGCTGCTCCACCCATCTGATTCTGCTTCCTTTGGGAAATGCCCAGGAGGTCATATGGTCACCCTAGCAGATTGTTGGGTGAGAAATGGACAAATGTGGCCATCTAACTGTTAACAGTTTTGTGGCTAGATGTGTCACAAATGTGACAAATCTAACTTCTCTCTCTGGAGGGCACAGGGGCGGGGCGGGGGGTTCCCTTGAACTCTGTCCCACCCTAGGCTGGCTCCCTACTGTCCCCTGTGGGAAAATGTGACATATGTGTACTCGTGTTTATAGCAGCTCAGTTTGTGATTGCTAAATCTTGGAAACAACCCAAATGTCCATCAACTGGACACTGGATAAAGAAGATGTGGTTCTTCTATAGAATGGAGTATTACTCTGCCATTAAAAATCATAAGATTGAGTCATTCATACTCAAATGGATGTACCTTGAGGACACCCTCATAAGTGAAATAAATAGGTCACAGATTTGTAAATGTCATATCTTTTCTCTGGTATGAGAAAATGAAGTTGTAAATGAGTTATAGTATATATAGTTGATATTGTGAAATAGAAATATTTAAAAGGAAAGAGGGTATATGGGTAAATAAAGAGGGGAAAAAGAATGTGATAGTAATGAAGGAAAAAGGAAACAGATTATGTATATAGGTGGTGAGGGGGTTGCAGGTGGGTGAGGGAAGGGGAAAAATGAGAACCAAGGTGTGTCATATTCTGGTACAAACTCTCAATGTTGAATGCAATGATGTGTATTCATAATGTACCAATATTTTTTTTTAAATGCAGACTCCACCCATCCTGCTTTCTGTCCTGCTGAGCTGCTGCTGGCTCCCAGGGTGCCCTGCGTAGGAGGTGGCTCCCAGAGGAGAGTAGGTACCCAGCGCAGGAACTACAGCCAGCCTTGAAATGCTGCCTACCTGTCAGGAGATGCCAGAGAAAGAGGAAGTGAAGGCACAAGAGCAACCTTTGAAAGGGGGTCTGGGAGGGCAGACTCTGGCTCCCAGTAGCACAGCTCCACCCAATTCCTAGAACACAGGATGAAGCAAGCCTACCTCAGAATAGCACACATATTGTCAGTGGTAGACTAAAGGCCTGGGGGACACCGGCCTAACAGGGGACACAGAAATAAGAGACACCAGGGCCGGGGAGTTAGCTCAGTGGTTCCAGCGCCTGTCTTGCAAGCGCAAGGACCTGGGTTCAATCCTCGGTAACCACATACCGGACTGGGCATGGAGACTCCCGCCCAGCAGCAACCAGTACCACATACCACAGTGCTGGGCGTGGTGGCTCACGCCTGTAATCCCAGCACTCGGGAGGCAGAGGCAGGAGGATTGCTGAGATGTGAGTTTGAGGCTGAGCTCAGGGCCAGCCTGAACCACAAAAGCGAGACCCTGTCTCAAAAAACCTAAAATAAATAAATAAATAAATAAATAAATAAGAGACACCAGGAGGAGTGGCAGTGCCACCTGCAGAGTGTGGTCTCAGGAAGCCTACGCATCCCCAGGTCGCCTCCTGCAGCCCCATGCACAGCTCGCTGCCCATCCTCCAAGGGCTCTGCATAGAGAGGGAGCTGCCTGTCTGTCTGCAAAGGCACAAGCCAGCACCTCAGGGACCTTGATACACCTGTCATCACTGCACAGCTGTTCTGGGTCCAGGAAAAAGCAAAACAAAGATAAATGAAGAGCACACCTGGCAGTGTTCTCAGAGTGTGAGGACTTTTTGGAAATTGGGTACACTGGGCAAGGCTCCTCTACCCTTCAGCCTGTGCACACAATGCTGGTTCTCTGCCAACAGATGCACTCTGATCCTCTGGACCCCGACACTGGGACCCCACTGTGGGAGGAACACAGGCCACGGCCATGTGATTGGCAGGGCTCTCACGAGTGGCACACCTCGACTCCACAGTGACGCCCCTGGTCAGAGTGAGTCGGGGTGTGGGTGTGAGGGGATCCCCATCATCATTGGCACAGCTCACAAACAGCAGTTCCCACACAGGCCTTCCCCGGCTCAGGTCCCAGAACGGCTGCTTCCCTGCCTGGCTGCTACTTGGTTCAAACTCCTTAGAACCTGCACACTGTTCTGAGTGTAGGGAAGGGAGGGGGGATTTGGGGAGCTGCTCCTTGCATCCCCCACTTCCACACAGCTTTCCTGCCTGGGTCATGCACTCCAGCACAGGGAAAGTGAGGAACAGGAGTGGGAGGAAACCTGTAGAACCTGGACCCCATGCTTTTCCCTGTGGGAAATACCTGACTCTGACCTGCAGCTCTGTTGCCATGGTACCCAGGGCGCTCCGTTTCCATGGCGCCATTCCTGGAAGGCAAGGTGGAAGATGCTGGTTTCCGCCTCAGGTTTGTTCTGTCTCTTGTATAAAAGTACACAAAGCAGGAGAGCTGAGGAGGGGTGGCAGCCCCTAAAGAGGGATTGCAAGGCAGCTGTGTCTGTGCCATCACAGGGGCTCCTGCAGCACGTTCCTGCCCTGCTGCCCAGCAGTGCACAGATGGAGGGCTAGGTGGGGGAGTCAGGTGGGTGGGGTTTTGCCAACCCAGGTGGGCATGCTGCACAAGTCTGCCTCTGTGAGGACAGAGACAGCAGATGAGGTATCTGCAGGTAAGTGAAAGGGACTGGGTGGGGGAAGATGGGGGACAGCTACAGCCCTGGCCCCACCTCAGTGTTCACCAGACACAACCTCTGCAGCCCCCAGTGTGGAGCTGACACCTAGAAAGATACCCCAACTTTGTTGGAATCCAGAACCCACTGTCTCCCAGGGATCAGTGATTAGATGAAACCCTGAGTCCCAGGACGCACGTCCCCAGAGTGAAGCCTTGTCTGCCCAGCTCCTTGTTGTCCCCTAAGTTATGTGGGCACAGAACCCCCTGGGCTGTGGACAGACTGTGCACCCAAGATCCTCAGCACCGGCTTTGCCTTCCTGGCTCAGTCAGCAACGTCAGCTCGGAATCAAAGTCCCAGGTAAGGAACTTAGGGCCGCACTCAGACCATCCCCTCTGCTGTGCTGGAGGATTCGGCTGGCCCTTCCCTTAGTGTCACTTTGCTGAGAGGGGGACACTCCCAGGCCACAGGCCATGATGCTGCTCCCCACCTCCAGGGTCCCCCTGGCTTTGCTGACTCTGGATCACCTTTATCTTCTCCACACTGCCTGCCTGACTTGCTCAGTGAGCCATCACCTGCTAGTCCTGTGCACCCGGCCTAACACAGTTTAACACCTCATTTTCTGAGTGTGATAGTCAGGGTACAGTCAGGGAAGTGAGGCAGCCCTGATTTAACAGAAGAGATGGGGCGAGGCAGGAAGTCCTGTAGGAATGGACCAGTTAACACTGGAGGGCTAGGCAGCTCTTGGGAGACAGGGAGCCGTCCCTGTGCAAAGGCAGCACCGTCGGCGAGGCTCCAGGGGCTTGGATCCTACAACCCCTGGGCTGACTAAGCATAGCAGAACAAATGGGACAGTCACTGGCCAAGGGACAGTCTTGGCCCAATGCTGGAGCAGGGACAATCACTGGACGATGCTGACATTGCTCCTGGGGGCTTCTGGGATGCCCCCATCTCTGTCCACTCCTGAACTGTGTGGACGTCTTCCCAACACCAGCCGTACCAAGTCTGTCCATCAGGTGCAGCATGGCAGCCCTGAGCACAGGCCTCGGTGTCACCACATGTGGCTAGGGTCTGTCTAACGGGGAAACAGCAGAAGATACAAAACAGCAGAGGAAGCCGGTGACATCCCTGCATCCCACCTTCTACTGGAAGCCCCACCCACCACCCCATCGCCCCGGAGCAGGCTCCTCCACCATTGGGAACCAAGTCTACATGGGGCCAGCCTGCTCTGGCCACCGGGGTGAAGAGCCTCAAGCTTGACCTGCACCTTGGTTTAAGGAAAAACAACCCAGACAGGCAGAGGGCGGTGCTGCTTCCTGTGCTACATGAGGACCTTAGGGGGAGCAATAAGACCCCTCTTGTCTCCCTGGGAAGGTGTGGGCAGCAGGGTCCCGGGACAAGACAGGCAGAGGCTGTTGAAGTAGGAGGAGTAACACTCTCAGTCCTTTTCTCTGAGTGGTCCAGGCTCATCCACACTGAGAGATTTCAGTCTGGGCTCCACCCAACTGGCACGTGGGGGCAGTGCCAGGTGTCCTAGGCATCCAGCAATCATAGAACAGAGGCAGCCTGAGGAAACAGCAAGAGAAGCAAGAGACTCAGAGGACTGCGCTTGAGGAACGGGAAGAGGGCTGCACCAAGTGACCCCAGATGGGGGCTTGGCCCGGTACTAGCAAGAGACAGTTCGGCACTGCTCAGGTCGACAGAGCTGCCTGGGCAGCGGGACAGGATGCTGCAGGGGTGTGGGCCACCCTCGGCCTCCCAGGCAGTGCCCCATGTCACACAGCTGGACCAGCCTGCAGGGGGTCCTGGCCTCCCGTCCCAAGCCAGCTTTCTCCACCTGAGTAGCTGGCACTCGGCGTCCCCTCCCGCTGGGTGACTGGTTTTAGAATAGTGCTGCCACTTGGGGTTATCTCTAAAAATTCTAAGTCATAGGGTTTGGACCCTTCCTTAGAATTTAAACAGCAACATGCTCATTTCCTGCTATTTCTCAGTATCCCCGTCAGATCTTCTTGGAATCTCAAAGTGATCAGAAGGCTTTGCTGTTCTCGAAGGCTGAGGGCTTAGCGAATTGTGTTTTCTAATACATATGCCCCAAGGTTACCTGAGCCACAGGTTGTGGTTCTAATAAACCTCCGGAGCTCATGGCCACCACTCTGAGTGGCTCCTGTGATTGTAGAGGCCAAAAGTAACCTGTGCTGATCTCACGGTGTCTCAATAAGTTTAGTATTAAACAGTTGCACAAGTTTTTCTGTCCCAGAAGTGTGTACACATTTTTTCAGTGGACTCTGTATTTGGAGCCGGGGATGCTGGATTGTGGCCCTAAGAGGGGGCTGAGAAGAGGCCTTGTTGAACGTTTGCAGGATGCATGACTTTTTCCCTCATGGGATAGCTCCTCGTGGGTTCCCCTATGACCAGGGTCATCAGGTCCAGTACAAGACTTGGGGAAAACAGGTCTAGAGTGATCTGATAGAGAAAACCTGCTGGTCTGCTTTTGCATGCAACGTGCCATTTGATCTCTGTTTAAAGGAGAGCACAAGAGAAGTGGGGAAACCTGTCTGCCGCATTGCTGGGATTTATTGGTTTCTCATTAACAGAATTTCATGCGCTACACAGGCCCTGCCTTTGCGCTCAACCCAAAGGCAGATGCCACCATGTGCGGGTGTGGAAACAGACACACAGGCAGCGACGGGCACTGCCAAGTTCAGAGCCGCGCATGGTGCCTGCTGGTTTGTAATGCTGGCTCTGTGGCCACAGCAAGCCCTGAGGACTCAGCGGCTGGCCTTGCTGGCTTCTTCTACTTTCCCTTCCTGCAGTACCGACCTTCATCATGGACCCAACCCCTTCGGTGCTGGCCAGGGCGGAGTATTGGTCAGTTACATCTGTCGTGAGCATGAGCCATCGCGTTCCCTGAACTGGAGCCCTCGTGGAGGCTCAGGTGGAGGAGGTCGCACCAGGGGGTGAGAAGGAAGGAGCTTGGTTTTAGGAGGCGAAGAGAAGCTGTGTGTCCCTGAAGCACTGCTGCTGCTTTTGCAGATCTGATTCAGGGACTCCCAGTGATGCCTCCCCAGCATTCCAATAATTTTTTCTATTTCCTGCTGGCAGAAAAGCCAGCTCCCAACTGCAAGGTCACTTTTTTGAAGTTGAGTTTCATCTCTGCTTTGATGAATGGATGTATATGAATGAATAGAACATCCTGTCTCACCGCTACAGATAAAGAGTATAGAGAGTGGTTTGAAAGGCTAGAGAGCAGAGACCCCACCAACAAAGCCATTTTGTTTCCTTTAATTGTGGCTATTTTAATGTACATTGGTGGTTCCAATCTATACAGCCTCCATGAGATAATGCAATTGTGTTTTAAAAAAAAACTTTCCAGCCTTATAAATTAGAGATATTAATCAAGTTAAAATAGTTCTCAGAAAGCTCCCAGTGGGATTTCGTCCAAGTATAGATGAGACGCCGGGCATTAGGTGGCGGGGTGCCCAAGCCATTTGTTTGGGGGACTCTGTGAGTGTCAGCACAGCTGCTCACCCAAGGGCACAGCCCCAGGGGGCTGGGACCCCCGCAGGACACACAACCACATGCACGCTGCAACAACTCCTGTGATCGTGAATGAGACTAAGGCTGCCCAGCGACACTTGTTATCTCCCGATCATGAACTTCATGTTTAGCCACAGGCGGAACCTGAAAATCAGCGGATGTACATTGTTTCCGCTCACAAGATGACAAAGGAAAATGGGGATTCATTGTCTGCTGGATCTGATTGCTCATGAGAGTGAAGATGTGTTTCTAGTCTTCGCTGACCATGGGTTGCGCCGTGAGTTGTTCTCTTCATAGCTTTCGGTTCTGATGACTCATAGTGATATTTGTATATGAAGGATCTTGATCTTTTGTCTCCCACCATTTTTATTAACAAGTATTAATCATACTAATTAATGGATTTCATGTAACGTTCTATACATGCACAGATCCTGTGTAGATCACGTCCACCCTGCCTTCTCCCCCCTTACCCTCCTCTCTGCCCACCCCTCACCAGGCCCTGAGATCCTCACTTCTATTTTCACGTCGTCTTATATTTAGTTACCTTTTTTAGTTTCTACAGTCTTTTGTCATATATATTTCACCACTTAACGAGTTTGAGTGGTTTTGTTTGCTTTTCCCAAAATAAAAATATCTTTATTGTCCCCACAAACCATAAAACTGTCCATTTTTCATTGTAAAAAATTCTATTATCAAGAGATGATCAAATGTTACGGAGGCCACCTGGTACTCTTGCACGCATTCAGATTCACAGGATTAATGTGGCTCCAGTTATGTGGTCATGTTTTCTTTTTCCAAAATAAAAAAGTTTTTATTGTCTCCATAAGTCATAAAATTTGCCTATATTTGTTGCAAAAAATGGAAACAGACATACCCCCAAAACAGGAGAAAGAAGACTAACATCACCACACCTGTGTTATATCACTAAAAAGAAGAACAGTGTTGACATACTTGTGAATATTTTTTCAGGCACTTCTGTAGAGTTCTACAAGGGTATTATTCTGTGTGACTTGTTCTGCAACCTTTTTTCACTGAAGTATGTGTCATGGCTCTCTTTTCATGAATGTCCTTGAGTGTAGATGGAGACCATCCTTTTCCTTGAAAGCTTATCATTCCCACCTAACTACTCACCAAATCACAAATGTATTTCTTGTCACTGGCAAGAAACATTGCTTCATATTGGGACTACATCACAAACAGTAAATGCACAACACTGAGGATATGTTTTTGAATATATTTTTCTGGTTATCCATAGATAAATCACAGGACTACTGAGTTAATTTTAAATCTTTTCTTTTTTTTTTTTTAGGTTTTTTTTTAGACAGGGTCTCGCTTTGTAGTTCAGGCTGGCCCTGAGCTCAGCTTCGAACTCACATCACAGTAATCCTCCTGCCTCTGCCTCCCAAGTGCTGGGATTACAGGCGTGAGCCACTACGCCCGGCTAATTTTAAATCTTGACTTATCAGACTCTCTTTTGAAAATAGTGTGCCAAGTTGCCTTCCCATTCAAAGACATAAGTGTCTTTCACCCCATGCCCTCTTCATCACTGGATACTCATATTCGCCTAATTATCCTCCAAAGTAAGGGAGTTAGCAACACAGCTTTATCACCTTGTAGTTGTGGAAGTCGAAGCACCTTCTGAAGCAAGGAGACCTTTGGGGTCACCCCCTCCACCTTCAAACAGCCTGCAGCACCCCCACCCTTACTCCTGTCATCACACTCCTCTTTGCACACTCCTTTTATCAGAACCTGTATGATCCTGCTGAATGAGTCCAGCTAGCCAGGGCTGCCTCCCATCTCAGGACCCAGTACCCCACCAGCAGAGCCCCTGGGGCATCAATTCCACCTTCCCCCCGGGCGAGGCCTCCGGGACCACCCTCAGCCTCTGGTCTGCCAATCTCTTCACACAACCTGATCATTGAAGATGAAACTATCTTTGAAGGCTCAGTGGCAGCCCCAATGACATACGTATGATTAAGTCTGAACGGAGTGCACACACTTAAGGTGGAATGTGTTGCTTTTAACTCAAGAGTGAAGCACTGAGGTCATCCCACTCTTCCATCTGTGGTGCATCCACACACAGTTCTTGCAAGTCCTGTGCTTGTTTTGTTTGACCCTCTCTGCTCCTGTCTGTCCACTGACCAGTCTCTGGCATAGACAATCACTCTAATGTGTATCCTTTTGTTCACATGCATTCCTTAAAATGTGCGTTGTTTCTGTGTGTGTGTGTGTGTGTGTGTGTGTGTGTGTGTTTCACCAAAGATCTTATTCTACATCGTACACTTTCTCCCCAGGATTACATGTTAAAACCTGTATCTGTTGCTGTCTCTGTATCTTCTACTCTAATTGCCCCCAAACACCTTGTTATGAGCACAAACCTTACTGACAAACAACTAGATGTTTTGCCATTATTTTATACTTTTCCTACTCAAAATTGAAACTTTTTTCCTAGGATTTTAATATTAAAATTATTTATTGTTATTTCTTGTATTAAAATTATTTATTGCTATTACAAGTATGCTTTTTGTATATTTATTTTATATCTACTAACTCTTTGGTTGTAGTGAGTTTTTATGATGATCTTGAAGTTTTGGAACTATTTGCTTTACTTACAAGCAATAACAATGGAGCCTGTTGCTTTCTTATCAGTTTGTTCAGGCTTCTATAAGAAGGTGCTGTGAAGGAGATGGCCTAACCAGTCAAGGTTGGTTTCTTGCCTTTTTGAAGGCAGGAAGTCCAGGTGGAGCTGTATGGGACTCATTCCTGCTGTTGAGGGGAAGGGGACTCCACTGCACGCTCCTCCACCAGCTGCAGGTTGGTATTAGCATCACTGGTTACTAGAAGCAATGCCCTTTCTCTCTCCTTATCCTCCCTGTGTGTGTCTATGTGTCTAATTTTTCTTCAAGAAAAAATGTAATTGTTATACATCAACAACATATATTAATAAAAACAGAAACTAAAAGAACTATTATGACATCAGTTTTATCAGATAAGGGATCACTAGAATGACCTCATCTTGAGTTGTTACAGCAGAAAGGCCCTATTTTCAAGGGAGGTAACATTTCAAGGTAGTTCTAGGGCTTAGGTAATGTTGGAATGACACAATTCAGTACGTACTATTTTCCAATAAATATAGCTCTAATTCATTTTCCTGATTTATTTCTTTGTCCTGGACATTATAAATAATGGCTAATAAAAGATTAAAACTAGATCCAGATCTTTTCACTATGTGTTAAACTAATATTGAAATGGATTAAAAACCTAAATATTAAAACAGAGATATTAAATTTCATAGGTAGATAGAACTCTTGAAGACACTGGTACAGAAAAAGACTTTATGAACAAAACCTCAGCAGCACAGGAACTAGCCCAAAGAATCAATAACTAAGATTTCATCTTATTAAAAAGCTTTTGCAAAGCAAGAGAAACCACTAACAGAGTAAAGAAATAATCCACAATATGGGCAAAAATTTTTTACCAGCTGTTACTCAGACAAATGACTACTAGCTAGAATATATACAGCTTTTTTTTAATTTAAATCTTCATTGGTACATTATAAGTACATATCATCATCGTATTCAGCATTGAGAGTTTGTACCAGAATATGACATGACTTGGTTCTCATTTTTCTCCTTTCCCCCCTGCCCTGCAACCCCCCACCACCTATATACATAATCTTTGTTTCCTTTTTTCTTTATTACTATCACATTCTTTTTCCCCTCATTATTCACCCCTATACCCCCTTTCCTTTTAAATATTTTCTATTTTACAATATCAACTATACATACTACAACTCATTTACAACTTTATTTTCTCATACCAGAGAAAAGATGATATTTACACATCTGTGACCTATTTATTTCACTTATGAGGATGTCCTCAAGGTACATCCATTTGAGTATGAATGACTCAATCTTATGATTTTAAATGGCAGAGTAATACTCCATTCAATAAAAGAATCACATCTTCATCCAGTCTCCAGCTGATGGACATTTGGGTTGTTTCCAAGATTTAGCAATCACAAACTGAGCTGCTATAAACATGGGTGCACATATGTCGCTGTGATATGAATCTTTTAAATCTTTTGTGTATATAGCTAGCAGAGGAATGGCCAGGTCAAATGGGACCTTCAGTCTTAGCTTTCTGAAGAATCTCCACACTGATTTCCACAAAAGTTGTATGAGTCTGCATTCCCACCAAGAGTGGAGAAGGGTTCCTTTTTCTCCGTAGCTTTGTCAACATTTGTTGCTGGCTAATTCTGAAATAGCAGCCATTCTTTGTGGAGTGAGATGAAATCTCAGTGTTGTTTTCATCTGCATCTCTTGAATGACCAATGATATTGAGCAGTTCTTCATATACTTCTTAGCTGCTCTTACTCCTTCCTCTGAAAAGTATCTGTTCATTTCAGATGCCCATTTTTGAACTGGGTCTTTAAATTTGAGTGGGCTGATTTTTTTAAAGCTCTTTATATATTCTAGATAGAATATATACAGAAATTTTTAAAATCACCTCCCCAAAACTTAAAGACCCAAATAAAAAATGGGCATCTGAAATTAACAGATGTCTCTCAGCTGAAGAAATAGAAGCAGCAAATAAATATTTGGAAATAATGAAATCAGCCAACAACAAATGCTGGTGGGACTGTGGGGAGAAAGGAGCCTTTCTTCATTGTTGGTAGGATGTAGACTGTTGCAATCACTGAAAATCAGTGTGGAGATTCCTTAAATAACAATTAGAAGTCCCACTTGACCCAGCTATTCTCCTTTTGGGTGTGTCCCCAAAAGAACTAAAAGCATCATACCACAGTGACACATGTGCACCATGTTTATAGCAGCTCAGTTGTAATAGCTAAATCTTGGAAACAACCCAAATGCTTATGAACTGCAGACTGGATAAAAAAGAGGTGGAATATTTTTTTAATAAAATGGAGTATTACTCAGCTATAAAGGAAAAAATTAGACACATTTATAGCTAAATAGATGCACCTTGAGGCCATACTCTTAAGTGAAATAAATTTATATATGTGTAAATACTGAATTACTTCTCCAGTGTGAGAAACTGAAAGTGTAAATGAGGACCAAAATGTACAATAGGTATTACAAAATAGGAAGAAACTGTTCAAAGGGGAAGAGGAACTAGGGAGAGGAAGTGAAGGAAAGGAAAGGAAGAGGGAAAAAAGAATGAGAAAGGACAAAATAGAAGCAAAACTTATACAGAGAGCAAGGGGGAGAGGGATGAAAGGGAGGAAAGGGGAAAGGGAAAAAAGAAGAACCAAGATATGTCATGCACAGGTGCAAATCTCTAGTAATGAATGCGATCATAAAGGATACCTATAAACTTTTTAAAAAATTAAAAATAGTTGATACAGAAGGATTGCTTTACTATCATGGAAAATAAAGTGATTAGCCCACCACAGAGTATGATATTTAAATACTACTTTGAGAGAGATTTTTTCATAAGTCAGAAATATATCCCCAGTTTACTAAGAGGATTTTCTTTTTATTTTAATCAGGAATAGATGTTTTTAATCAATATCTTTTAAATTATCTACTGAATTTATGATTTACTTTAGGCATATACTGAATTGTATTAGCACATAAACTAACACAGAACTAACGTTATAAGAATAAAATATGACTTGTGCTTTATGTGCTATTTTTTAACCCTCAAAATGAATGTTCCCTGAATCTTTACTATTAGGTTAATTAATGTCACTGAAGATTTTTGCATTTGCATTGATAGGTTAGACTGGCTTGTAGGATTCAGTGTGTGTAACTCCTTTTCTAGTTTATTTTTAACATTTACTCTTTACCAAGAATGGTGCTAAAATTAAATATGTCATATTATTTAATTGGTATAACAACCTCATTAAGTACAATGTTAGAGATAAAAACAAAGATTAAGCTACTTGCTGGAAGAGACGGGGGTCACCGGTTCAGTTTTCTTCCTCCTTTTCTTTTCTGTTCAGATTACTACAGGCTTTTTTTTTTTTTTTTTTTTTTTTTTTTTTTTTTTTTTTTTTTTTTTTTTTTTTTTTTTTTTTTTTTTTTTTTTTTTTTTTTTTTTTTTTTTTTTTTTTGACTTTCTCTACCCTAATATCCTCTTTACTGTTGTTTGTCTATTTAATTCTCTGTCCTTCCTCACCTCCACCCTCTCCTTGCCTCCTTTGCGCTCGCTTCTGTGTCTCCTTTCTTTCTCTCTTTCCAGTCTTCTTTTCCTTTCTTTTGAGAGCCAGCTCACGCACAGGTGAACTAGTTACCGGGTTCCTCTCCTCCACCCTGGAACAAGCCGGAGACAAAGGGCAGTGAGCTGCTGTGGTCTCAGTGTTCACAGCGAGAAACGGGACCATGAAATCAGGGATGTGGCGGGCTAGCTGGCAGGTGCTTTGGAAAAAGAAGACGAAGGGTAGAGGGTGACTTGGGGCCAACTGCAGAGGATTGGGGTTCAGGGGCCCTCAGAATGCACAGTGAAGGTGCCAGTCTGTGTGTAAAGGTGGTGGGGACTCAGAAGTGTCCCGAAGCACTCGGACACAATCCAGTGGCCCTTGCTTTGAAACAGAACAACCTGTGCACGACCATATTCCTCACTCCCCTGTGCGGCAGGACTTAGACCAGTCTCCTGTGCTGAATACCTAAAGAACTGCAGAACCTGGCCAGGATAACACCACGGGGTTAGAGCCAGGAGCACTAGCTCAAAGGAACCGGATACAAGTCAGTAAGGGTAGATTCATTAACATGGGGGTACGCACAGGGCACAGTAGGAGTAGGCGTGGTATCACACACCTGTAGCCCCAGGGCTCCAAGAGACTGAGGGATAAGAATCATGGGTCTGACCCTTGCCATGACACAAGGAGATGAGCCTAACATTTTGGTAATTTTAAAAGCAGTGATGATTCATGTTAAAAGAATTAATGATCTTCAAAGACACAGGAAACACACACTTTGAAATGCATATACTTAAGAAGGCTAAGAAACCACCCAGCCAGGTCCACACTGTAACAGAGATGGATCCAGGGCTGAGAAAGGTCCTGTGAAGGGTGAGTGAAGGGCAGAAGGCGTGTGCTTCCCTACCTTGCCTGCTGTTCATGCGCCCTCTTGGATGAGGAGAGCTGTGTTCTCAGCCCACCGCTCCTCCTGTTCACCTTGTCCACAGGCCCCTTGGGAACGCAACTGGAACAATGCCTGGTCTCTGTCGGGCACCCTGTGGGCCAGATGAAAGGGCACAACTGATGAAACATCGTGAGTGGCTTCCTCGATAGGCAGGGTGATGAGCAGAGATGCCATCACGCACCAGGCAGTGGGGATAGGGCATCTGAGGAGCCCAGATGGTGGCCTTTTTGTCTGCAGGATGAGTGTAGATGCCAGAGCACCTGTGGTGATGGTGTCCAGGGATGGATACATGATACAGTGTTCCCGGATTGGTGAAGGGTGGGAGGCCCACGTGGGTGCTTCTTAGTCCCTAATAAAAAGAGACCGATAACAAGGTCACAGGAGGGGACAGGCACCTCAACTGAACATTATTCCCTAGCCCAGGTTTCCAGACCTGGAACTCCTTACTGAGGAGAGCCTGGGTCTGCAGAAGAGAGCTGCTAAGCGTTATCACCAACATTGGCAACAGTTTCTCAAGAACTTCCCCAGAGGGACCTAGAGCCACTCGCTCTGGCAACCACACAATGAGAAACAGCCAAACAAACACCATGAGGTTTAGGAATCAGGGGTCTGACTTGACACAAATACCCCATTTCCTGGAGGTCCATTGTATCCCATGTGTCAAGGGGGCAGTGCAAGAGAACTCAGAGGAAATAGAACCCAGCCTTGATTCAGCTCCCTGCAGGCTGCTGGACCCAGAACCCCGTCCACCAGTAATTTCTCTTGTCCCTGGACACTTCACTGGAGTAGTTCATACTGGATGAATCCACATTACGGTCTTCGGTCTGTGCATATAATGACCCAAGTAGAAACCTAGGAAATTGTTCTCTCGCTTGCCAACAGAGCCTAAAAAATCATGACTAGAAGATAATCTGCAAGAAGACCTTATCACCGAGCCCTGTACTTTCTCCGTCCATTCTCTCCTCCTCCTGTCCTGGACTCCGCTGCTCCATCTCACCGTCCAGAAAGATCAGTTACCATCCACGTTTCCACACTGACCCAATATTTGAGTTCTCAGGATAGGAATGTTTTCCTAAAATGATCCTGTTTTCTGATCTCATAAAAAGACAGAAGCTTAGGCCATTTGACCCAGTTGCAAGTGAGTTTCTTTGCTTAACCATGTTGCTGATTTAATGTATTTTAAGAAAGGTTTTTCAGGCTCTAGCTTTGCACCTGGGGAATTATGGCTTTAACTTTCTTTGTACAAAGAAGATCAAGAACTGTTGCCAAAATACATTCTTCTCTATTCTTCTTTTCCTCGGTTGTCTCCAAAAAGAAATTAGCAGTCACATTCTCTGCCTGTACATTATGCTTAAAAAAATACTCCCATGTTTGCTCCAGAATTAAGGGCAGTGCACGCGCTGCCGGCCCTTTCTTGTGGTTGTCTGCAGTGGAGCCCTGGCTTTGTGCTAAGACAAGCGGCACTCAAGCATTTACTAAGTGCTGTTCGAGGCACCGGAATCTTCTCTTTCATTCCCCTCTCAATTGATACGCTGGATTCCTTCAGGAAGGATCAACAGACCACAAAGCACACACCCAAGAGAGCTAGGCTTTCTAACCTTCCCAAAGGTGTGCTGGATTCATCACTCCCTTCCTCTTCACACCAACCAAGGTCACACAAAGATAGGAACTCTCTGTGCACAGAAATCACACAAGGTGGTCTGCCTTTCATCTCAACTGTTCAACATCTAGTGTACTATGCTTCAGTTTCCTCATCGGTAAGGCACACAGGAGGATGGTGACAATGATGGCGGTGATGGTGGTGGGGCTGGTGTTGATAGTGATGCTGGTGATGGTGATGACAGTGATGCTGGTGATGATGGCGATGGTCACGATGATGGTGATGCTGATAATGATCAGTGGTGATAACAGCAGTGGTGGTGATCATAGCAATGATAGTGATGATGACGTTTGGTGATGATGATGATCAAGGATAATGATGGTGGTGGTGGTGACTGTGACAGTGGTGGTGAGGTTGGTGATGATGATGGTGATGGTGACAATGATGGTGATTAAGGATAATGAAGGTGATGATGGTGATAGTGATGGTGATGATGGTGGTGGTGGTATGATGGTGACAATCATGGTGATTAAGGATAATGAAGGTTGCGATGGTGATGATGGTGATGATGGTTGTGGTGGTGCTGATAGTGGTAGCAATAGTGGTGAGGGTAATGATGACAGTTCTGTGTATCCTGTAAAAGGTCCTGGAAACCAAAGCATTCCTAAGCTTTTACTGAGCTAAAATATCCTCATTGTTTCTTATAATTCTTTCAGTGAAAGAAGCAGATAGGATTTCAGAATGGTAATTGTCATCTCCTCCCAATAGAATGATACAACTCCTACAATTAAAGTTGTTACAGTAAGAGAATTGAATTAAGACTTCGAAGCCCTTGGTCTTAGCCCTTCTCTAATTGAAATGCCCAAGGTCATATGGCTCACTTTCCTTTCTGGGCCTTCCCTTGTCTGTAAATTGGGTCATGGGACCAGAGGATCACTCTAACCTGGGAACTTCATGATTCGTCCTAAGAAAACAGTCTCCATGTGTACTCTTCATAGTATGAAAATCTGCCAGTGAAGATAAAGATGAAAACTTACTGTACAAAAATTTTAAAGGAAGGTTGGCATTGCCAAAGACTATTTCTATAATAAATATTCCCTATGGAAGTCTAATATGGGTTTTTGTTTGTTTGTTTGACACAAGGCCTTGCTTTGTAGTTCAGGCTGGTCCTGAACTCCCTATGTAGCTGAGGCTAGCCTCAAACTCACAGCAATTATCCTGCCTCTGTCTCCCAAGTTCTGAGATTACAGGAGTGAGCCACCACACCTGGTGTTTTTTTGTTCATTTGTTTTTGTTTTTCTTTCAGGCTGATCTTAGTCACTGCAAGGGGGTGGCTTGCATGACGGTACCTGGAGACTCCCTCTGAATCAACCAGACTTCTAATACCTCCCAGGGAAGGCCAGTACACCTGGACAATGCACACCCTTCCAGAAGAGCTGGCTATAGGTCTTAGGCTTTAAAGTTTGATATCAAATTTCATTTATTAAATTCATCCCCTGCAGAAATTGAATTTTCCTGGGAAAAGCTTGGGGAGAGGAAGAGGTCAACCCCATATCGCTACAGAGGACTTCTGAGGGGACAGAATAGAGACTGTAGAGGACAGAACTTGACTTTCTGAGTTTCACCTGCAATATGACCTTCCCTTCCTGGCTCCACTCATGTCTCCAGCCCTCTGAGCCCACTCTGTAGGGTGAGAGGGGGTGTCCCGGAACCCACTCTGGCTGTTGTCATCCCTCTGCTTCCATATAAGCTAGACGTGCCTTTACCTCTGCCTACTACCACATGTAGTCATGTGAGGGGAAGGGGTCCTCTTCTGTCTAGAGACTGGCCGAGAGCCTGGACGGAGGCTTCACAGGTGCTCTCTGCCCCCTAAAGGAATGGGCAGGGAAGAGTGTGTACAGGAAGCCTCAGCAGGCTCCTGGCGTCTATGCATGAGGTACACAGGAGGATGGTGACAATGATGGCAGTGATGGTGGTGGGGTCTCCCCCTGATGACCAAGTACACCCCAATCTCCAGTTTCCATTCTAGACACATGTCTGCAGTCCAGGTGCCTGACCCCTGGCAACTACCCAGGCTTCTTTCCCCTGGCTGCTCTGCCTGGAATCCTGTCCCCTACTCCCAAGTCCTCATGGGTCTGTACCCAGCATACACAGGTGTCAGGCACAGGTGGAGCATGAGAGGGAGGCCAGGAGCCACACAGAGTGCCCAGCCTCGAGTCAAGCCTGCCTAGGACACCAGGTAGGTGCCCAGAGCCATCAGAACGGCCGGTGCCTTTCGCGGGCATCACTGTGGCACAACCTCCTGGCACACAGTGCTCCTCTGAACACAGCATTTGTCTTGTATTTCAGAAGCAGGAACCAGTTCAAAGGAAAGAGTCAGGGCATCTGAGAAACGTGACAATAAAGTCACCACATGGCGGGTGGGGCGGGGCTGAGAGGACAGAGCAGAGCCTGCAGGGCTGGGCGTCTCTGTTTGCACAGGGCCTGTGAGGGAGATCGCCCTGAAAGAGCCCCCTGCTTTTACAAGGGAACCAGTCCGGGCCAAAGGCACTCCAGAAAGGAAAACAAGAGTTAATTTAGAGACAGCCAGGTACAAGAGCTGCCTTCAAAGCTGTTTTCACAAAGCTGCAGCTCTTTCAAGGGCTGGAGGGAGCGGCAGTGCTTGTGCTGGGTGTCCTTTCTGGGCCAGGCGTCCTGTCAAGGCTCGGCTGGCTGGGGCAGCAAGGCCCATCTGCTCAGTGTTTGTGGCTGACACAAGAAGAGCCAAGGGGTCTGACCCCTAGTTCCCCTGGGCTCCCCTCCTCCTGAGGTCTCCTGGTTGCTCTGCTTAGGACTCCCCCAGAGAAGGAGCCTGCGGGCTAGGTCCTCCTGCAGAAACCAGGCTTCCTTGGGCACAGCCTTCTGCCAAGCGGTGCTGGGTGGATGGAGGAGGAGTCATGGAAGAGGAGCGCTGAGAGCAGGTCCGTCCCCGAAGCTGCCTCTTGCTTCCGCTGTGTGGAAGCCACATGGTCAGCCACTGTGCGTAGGAGGTGCAGCTGCTCTTTGCTTGCTGCTGCCCATTACACCAGTGGCCTCACCTGCTTCAAGGACTCATCACTGAAAGGCAGCTCATGTGCTGTACCACTGACCCACTTAGCGTGCCCAGCCCCGCAGGCTCCACTATAGCCCTGGGGCTCTGAGCACACTCTCAGCACGCTCCATCAGAGGCTGTCATACCTGCCAGCAGTGCCCCCACATCCTTCCCAGCCTGGCACTGGCACTGTCTGCTTTCTGTGGTGTGGCCTGCCTGGCCTGGGCAGTAGCTGCCTCTGTCCAGCTTCCAGCACCATCCGTTCCATCTCTGTGGGAGCACAGGTCTGGCTCCTCTTGGAGCCGCTGCGTTAAATCTACCTGCATGGCGGTATATAGATTGGATTCCCCAGGACAAAGGCTGGCTGGAGTGGGAACAGTGTGAGGACCTGTCCCGACTTCTGTGGCAGGTAAGATGTCTGGTACGGTCCACTTATGTCTAACTTTCCCACACAACACACTCTGACAAGTGGCATTTCTTCTGAATGGGGGGAAAGGGACAATGGGAGGGACGGGACCCTAGGCCCACCATCTGCAGAGGGGGCAAAGGAGGGGCAAGACCCAGACTGAAGGGGAGAGGCCTGTCTTGTTTCTCAGCCACCAGGTATCAAGGGAACAAGAGAGCTTAGCCACTGGAGGGAAGTTCTCACCACGGCCAGGAACTTCTCAGCATCTGCTAAGCCTTGATTCTCCTGAGGCCAGAGCAGCATAGAACCCTCACCTGCTAACTAACCTGTATTTGATATGACCTCAGTGCCAGTGCACTGGTGCTTTACTGGACAGCGCAGTGATGAGAGGCAAGCAGTAGCCATGGCCAGATTCAGCAAGCCAAGCAAGCTGGGGTCCCAACTAGTAGGCTGGGAGCCCCCAGGAGCAGGAGGAGAGGCGAGGAGAACAAGCAGGAGGTCAGTCACATACAGCAGGGGTGCCCCTTGGAACAGAAGCAGGGTCCTGTCAGCAGGGGCAGATTGGGCCTGGCACAGGGCAGACCCAGCCTCTGGGCCAGGGGCTCACATTAAGGCATCCTCATCAGAAAAATAAATTCATCTTTATCTACAAGGAAAATGAAATCACCACAAACTCCAAGTTCTGAGACACTGATAAATGCAATTCAGATACTATAAAATCCCGCTAGGCTTTGTGGAGCCACTTCACTGAGAAAGCACGTGTGTTCCCGGCTCACTTATGAGTATGTTTGTGATTCTTGTCCCTGCAACACTAGTGTCTTCAAGCTGTGGCCCTGTGCTGTGCAGTTTCCACACCTTTTGCCAGGACAGACAAAATAAGCCGAGACCTGCCACCTCAGGTGTGCCGTGTTCCACCTAGGACACTGGCGGGTCATAGCACCAGCCTCTGCTCTAAGTGAGATTTCAAAGTAAAAAGTGAAAACTTTGGCAAGCTAGAGAACTATATAGTATAGGAGTTCTCGGTCGAGATCTATGTAAAAGCCATGGAGGAAACCCAAGCAAAGGGTCCGTCAGTGTTTCTAACATGAAAATCAGTAACACATGTACGTCAAAAGATAACACACAAACTTATAAAAGCAAACAGCACACTGGAAAAACATAGTTACTACTTTACTCCAAGAAGGTTTTTTTCTATCAATGCTTAATATACAATGTAGCATAGAATAAAGGAACCAGAGAGAATAAATCAGAAAGAGGAAGATATATAATAAATTTGATGTCACATTAAGAGATACAGATAGTGGACATTGTTGAGCAATGTTCTTGGTGCCACAATAGTCACTTTAATACCACTCCGGGTTGGCATGAACGCGGTTACATGGGACCCTATGTGGCTGGCAGTGATCAGGCAATTTGGGGCGAGACTGTGACCTGCGAGTTAGAGCCGATGCAGGTGTCTGCATAGAGGCTGCAGATGTCCCCACAGTTCCGTTGGCCATTCTGGGTCTATGATGTGGGAGAATGGTACAATTCGGTGGAAACCAAGCCTTACTCTGCACCTGGGCAAGGGACTCAGCACGGTTCCATCTCACTGAGCTGGCCCAGGGCTGTGACACCAGGGAAGGTGAACATCCACAGTGGGCCACATTGCCCAGCTATGACATCCAGGAGTTGACGTGTACCCAGCCTATGTCAGATTCTGATACTTTGCACTTAGGATGGAGAGAGAGGGGTGCAACCCTACTGTGAGTGGAGAGGCTCTGGTAGTGATGATATTTCTTCTCAAATAACTTAACCATCCAACACTCTGCTGTCATAAGTGTTGCTTAAAACTTGGAATAAATGGGAGAGAAGTCTCATAATTTAATTCAATTAAAAAAAGCTAAAGAAATCTCTGTCCCTTTGACCATATGGTATAAATATATCCCAAAGGTTCACAGAATATGTTGAAATTATGCTGCCAGTCTCAGCCATCTGTGGGTTAGAGCTTTGGGGTAATGTGTGTTTTCTTTATAGTTTCACTGTCAGTCAGGAAGGCTGCGAGACAGGACCTCTTATACACTGGGCAGAAGATCACCTCAGACTCTGCCACAGCTCTATCCCAGTCTACAAGAAAAGCATGACAGCCACATGTGGACTTGGAGCTTTTCTGGCCGACACATTTATTTCCATCACACAGTTTATTAATTTGTCTAAATGTCGTCATTTCAATGTAATGATTTTAAATAATTCAGAGTAAGATACTCCGCCTCCTTGCTTTATTCTAATTGCTGCATCAGTGATGCATTTGATATGGCACATTTCTACCCAGACCACCACACACAAGGGCCCACGAACCCCCGTGGCCACTGTCTGAGACCCTGAGCAGGAGCCCACATGGCAATCATACTTCCTTGTCACATGGTCAGAGGGCTCCTCCCGTCCTCAGGACCATGAAGACCCTTCCTCCCCTTTTCTGGGATTTGCTTTAGAAATGAAAACTGCATTGTGCTGTTCTTCCATGCACAGAGTAAAAGCAGAAGTGGGCTGGTCAGTGTCGACATTACTCATGTGACCTCAGCACTCAGGCTGGTGCTTCAGAGATTGTCAGCGACCTGTTCCTGCTGTGGGAGATGCTCATGAGCTCAAGGTGTGCTTGAGCCTAGACCCCAAGGGCCACATATGAGCTGAAAATTGATTGAATTCCTGTTGTATTCAGCTTCCTGGCAACTCTTCTGTTCTTCATTTAACCCAGAATGATGTTCATAGTCTCTTCTAGATCTTTTGCATAAGGGTTTCTGATATTATTGATTAATTCAATTTTGACTGCTGTTTTAATCTGTGACCACGATGACTCTTGTAACCGGCCATTTCCTTTTCACTTTGCAGGGAAATAGCACTGAGTCTGGCTTTTGGCTATACCGCAACTATGGAGAAGGTGAATATGCAGTTTTTTGTCCTCATCCCACAACCAGTGGGGGCACATTGAGATCATAAAGTAGCATAAATATCACATGGTTTCTCTTCCGCATAAGAAACTCAAAGTCTAAATAAAGAGTGGAATAAAAGATAGACGATAGGAAGTATAGAGATAGGTCTTTCTCATAGAGGAAGAGGATCAAGAGATAAAATGAGGGGAGGGTGAGAGGCTGAGAAGAGGTATAAAGATTGTCAGCACAGGGCTGAGGATTTAGCTCAGTGTTCCGGTGCCTGCCTTGCAAGTGCAAGGCTCCGGGTTCTATCCCCGGTAACCACAAACAACAGTGCTGGGTACGGAGACTCACACCTACCAGCAATCAGTACCACATTCCACACTGCTGGGTGTGATGGCTCACGCCTGTAATCCTAGCACTCAGGAAGCCGAGACAAAAGGATGGTTGAGTTCAAGGCTGAGCTCAGGACCAGCCTGAACTCCAAAGTGAGATGCTATCTCAAAAACAAAACTAAAAGAAAAAAAAGACTGTCAGCATGTGCGCATGAGGAGTGCTCCCATGAGGAATGCTGACACTGTACTGTGAAGAGGGATGGATTTCAAACCCACATACTCACAAGTAGAAAATGACCTTGGCCAGTCACACCAGCTTCTCCTGCAAGTATTTGGCTCCACCCTCTTCCTTGGACACGTTCCTCCTATCACTGGGCCCCTCGCTGATGTACTTTTCAATCTGTCTTTCTTTTTCTTCACTTGAACGGACACTAGAATAGTTCCCTGGAAGCTAGACTAAGAGTTTCCACCCAGAGATTCCTAAGTCGAGGCCATGTCTGTGTCTGGAGAACAATGCAGCCGTCGTCACAACCATCTGGACACTGCACAGACACAGCTGACCATGGTGGCCCTTCTACCACAACACTTGTCCACGAGTTGACAGAGTGTGCCTGACACAAGCTGTGGAGTTTCCATGGCAACGCCCAGCTCAGGGTAGTCAGGGTGAGAGTCCAGGGCCTTGGCCTGGAGATGACAGGGATGGCTAGTAGTGGGGGTTGCCGACAGCCATGTTCACTGAAAAAGGCTCCCAAGGATTAAGTCCTGCCGTCTGTGCAGCGGCCCCGCCTTTCTCTCCCCTGTGCTGTGCACATTTGCCATGGCTGGTCCTTGACTTGTGAGGATAGTTGTGTGCAGTGCAGGCCCTTAGATTCCTGGAGCATGCCTCATTTATGACAAAAACTGTCTCCAGGCATCCCAGGATGCTTCGGGCAGCAAAATCCCCCTTAGGTGGGAGTCGCAGGCCTGGTGGAAGGTTTGGGGAAATGGGGGCAGTTCCTAGGCCACTCGGGCATAACCCTGCAAGGTGACAGGAAATGCCAGTGGGTAGGCAAAGTAGGGTGCCAGAGCCGAGAAAATGGGGTGCTGGGCAGCCAGCCCAATGCTGGGGGGACACTGGAGCACTGGTGCTCTAAGGAGGGTGAGGACTGGGGAGGAGGAACAGCCTCTGCTGAAGCTGGCACAGCACGAGGTCTGCTTCTCCCCTGGCCTCCATCCCCATCACACACACCACCGAGGCTTCCAGGCTAAGGTCCCCAGCAAGCCCTCGGGTGCCAGTTGCCGTGAGGAGGCCTCTGTTCTGTTTCTAATAGAGCCGTCCCAGCTCACAGCATGTTTGTTGACAGGATTAGGATAGCAGCACCATATATGTGCAGTCCCTCAATAGCTCCAAACCCTTACTGCACCAGCCTCGGTGGTATCCCAGGCCTTCACCCTCCTCTCGGCCACCCTGGGGAAAAAGCGATCAAGAACACAGAAGTTGTGAAGGATGAAAACTGGCAATGAGGTCAAGGAAAAAGCCATGCTGCACACCTGTCAGTGGGACCTAAGCCTCCACCAGCATGAGTCCTGGACAGCACAGGTGAGCACCTGTGCCGAGAACAACCCTGGTCACCATGCTGCCCCCACTGTGCAAAGCAGGGGACGTGTTCCCTTACCAAGCTTCCCATAATCCTTTGGGGCAACAGGAACTGAGAAAAGAAGAGGAGGATGCAGAGAAGGAAGTGGAAAGGGAAAGGAGGAGGGGAGAAGAAGAAGCAGAAGAGGAGAAAAAGAAGAAGGATATGGAATTGGGAGAAAGAAGAGGAGGAAGAAAGAAAAGGATAGAGGGAAAGGAACAGGAAGAAGAAGAAAATAGGAAGGAAGAAAAGAGTGAAGTTCCAGTGGCCAAGTTGCTCTTCAAGTGTCTGTCAGGAGCCCTTATGACAACCCTTAGACAAAGGCATAGGACAGCGTGGCCCACAGAAAGGGCCACAAGTGCAGAGCGCTGGGCCCAGGCCATGGTCGGGGCCATTCTGCCTGCTCCACCCCTCCTGCAACTGGCTTCCCTGCACCAGCATCTGTAGTGCTTCCCAGTACCATTCATCTCGGCGTCTGCACAGACAGACACGAGTCCCTGGCACTGCTCGCGCCTGCCACCCTTCCCAGGCAGTGTCACTACGACAGGATCAGAACACACGCTATTTTTGCTTGGGGTGAAATTGATCCCTGTGTCAGTCACAGATAATTATAGCCTGGAATATTACACGAAAATCAGAATGTCTCTCTCATCTCAAATAAATGTCAGGCGCTGCAGATGTACTCGGTGATCAGATTGGGATGGGGTTGTACCAGGTCCTTCACCTCTGCCCAGGGAAGGTACAGCTTATTACAGCTTCACACTGTCTCCTAGGACAGAGACTCAGGGGCCTCTGGCTTTTGCCCCACCGAGCCACTCTGGGAGCAGGGTGCAGTGCCAGGCATCTGCCAATTCACTCACCTCACTGTTCCCTCCAGTCTTGCACAGAGCAGAGAGCTCTACCTCAAGACAAGGCGCGATGCTTCAAGAAACACTATTCTTCAGAGGGTCTGAAACCACTGTCTGGAAAATCACACTCCGGTGCTCACTGGTGGCCTCCAAAGCTGGTACAGAAGCCTTGGCCTTGTGGGTTCCCAGCACATGATCACTTCAAGCGTCATCATCTGTACCCAGGCCAGGGTCTCTCGCCACCCAACAGCTCCACCCTATCGTCATGGACACAGACCAAAACAGTTTCCCTAGAGCGGAAAGCCTTCCTGGGGAAAGGCCTCCAGCCACGGTGGCCCTGCAGGGCTGTGATTGAGTGGGGGAGGCCTGGAGAGGTCACTCTGTAACCAGGACCAGGAGAAGACTGGGCTCCTCGTGTGTCTGGCCTTTTGGAGCTCTCTGCTGTGAGTCTCTTGTCTTACAGTGACTGGTAACTCCTCAGGTGAGGCGATGCGAAGGCCAAGGGGAGCCTAGTGCACCGGTGAGAAGGAAGGAGGGGTGTTTCCAGGGCAGAGAGGACAAGAAAAAGTGAGTTTCCAGTCCCACTGTGCTGCAGCTCCTTGTGAGCCCCACATTACCTTCAATCTTCCCCCTATCAAAGGTTCATACATACACACACACCTGTACATACACACAGGCAGACACACATGTATGCTTGCTCACACAGAGTGCCTAGGGCACGCTTCTGCTGAAGGTCACGTGGCTCTGAGCCCCTGCAGGCATGTGAGAGTGAGTGCTCCATGTGCCGGCTTCAGGGTGGCCCGAAGAGAGGAGCCATGGTCAAGGCAGAGGCCTGGACTCAGTGGACACCACATCACCCTCGCTTTTGCAGGGAATTTGCACGGTGCACCAAGGCGCCAGGGATGAGCAGCCACGGAACACACAGGAAGCATGTGCAGTGGTGTTCAAGCCCGCTACTCTTGCTTTCTGCAGACCTCTCTCCTTCAGACTACAGAGTCTACCGCAGCAGCACAGAGACTTCCCGCCATAGACAGCAGGTCTATGTACGCACTGAATCTAGTATGATCTCAGGGTTGGGAAGACTCAGTGGGACGCTTCCAGGTGGTCGGGGTCCAGAGGTGTCAGTGCATTCAGCAGGAAGACTTGGAGGAATGGGCACTCTGTATGGTGGCACAGGGCTCAATGGCATCAAGACAACACTGCAGGTGCCCTCGTGACTGTCAGCCCTAGGGACACACAGTCTCCATAGTACCTCAGCAGCCCCAGACACCTGCCTGAGCTCAGAATGGTCCTTGATGTTGCCATGGTCCCCTTTGAATGCAGTCTGCGGGCACTGGCTCTGACACTCCTGACCCAGATCTCTTGGGTAGAATGACCTCGCTTGTCACCATGCGGAGGCCGGATGCAGCCCAGGTAACGATGAGTGTCCACGCACCTTAGCTGTTCCTTCCTGTCCTAGAAACGGCACAGTTGTCACACTACACCCTGCCCGTCCTGGAAACAGGAGCAGGTAGGCTGCTTTGCCACCCCAATGCCCTGTCCCCACTATGGGCTCAGCACCAGCCCTGTGGGCTTAGCCATGCTGTCCTGCTGACCTTTGGGACATTCAACAAACCTTTCTACTGTCCTTGTCATTTTTTGAAGCAGCTCTGGAGTCCTCTTTCCCGAGTGTTTCAGCTGCACTGTCCTGGCTGCCTCGATTCCTAAATGGACTCAAAACATTTCCCTTTTGTGGTCACTGCAACTTCAGAGAAAAGCTGGATGTCACAGGTCCCAGATCCAGTAAAGGAGGTGGATGAGGACCAGCCGCATGCTTTGTGAGCTGCGTTTCTATTGGGTGGTGCTCGGCAGTAGCACTCACCCTATTTTTGATCCCACCCCATCAAAACCTTCCCTGAAGAGACTCTCAGAGCTGCTGCAGACAGTGGCAAGAATGGTGGGAAGAGGGCATCGGAAGCAAGGGGGGCATTCTGACTGGCACGTGCTGCCACATGTCTTCTGCTGTAACGAACTCTTTTAGTTGAATATCCTGGCATAGTTCAATCACTGCTCCTACACGGAAGGACCAATATTCATTCAGCTGCTCCCTATGGGTCTCTGTCATACTACTGGCCTTACTGATGTCCTGCTACAGTGCCCGGATGGTCATGTTGTTGTTGCGAGGGCCAGCAGCATCCCGAGGGCCAGGGTGGCATTCAGACCTCACAGGCACAGGTGGAGGAGACCATCGTTGCACTGGGCTGTGAGCCGGCCAGCTGTCAGGGCGGTGTTGTTTTGTCTGTTCGAGGTGTGAGTGTGTCCCTAACAAAGGCCAAAGCAGCTAGCTTCCAGCCCATCCCCTGGATGGGGGTTCTGGGTCACTAACCCTGAAACGCCTGCCACAGAGAGCAATGGTACCCGATACTGCAAGAGGGCCCAGCCTGCCTCTCAGGGCACCTCTGAGGTGGCGACAGAGCCTTGAGACTCTCAGAGTAAATGACAGTGTGGAGAGACTGCTGCATTTTTGTGACGAGGGACAAGGGAAGCCAAACACCTGAACTAATTTTAATTTTTCAGCATTTGAAAACCACAGCCATGGGCCTCCTGTGGTCAGAAATAAGGTGCTGGAGAAAACTGCAGACCCCATCTTTCAGATTCCCCTGTGATCCCACCTGCTCCGGGAGTAAACTGAGGCTCAGGAATGTCAAGGACTTTTTCAAGGTCACTTAGGGTGTGAACTGGAAGTGGGGACGAGGGTCTGCCTGCTCATGCTGGGCTTGCATATTTTTACAGTCTCTGAGCAGCTCCTTTCCCAAAGACGGGACCCCGAGACCCAGCTGCTGTGCCTCTGCTCACAGACTGTCCCCCAGCGTGGTGGTGTTGCACTGTGGCCCCTTTAAGAGGTGGAGCTAGTGAAGGGCTGTGAGCTGGGGTGGAGCTTCTCAGCCAGGACTAAGAGAAAGGTCTGGGGGACTTTAGATGGCCCACAAGAGCCAGTTGCCAGGCAAGAGCCCCTCACATGTGCTGCCACCGTAACACTGTCCACCACGTTGGGACTGAAGCCAGAAGCCTGGCCAGGATGGAGTAGATGCTAATGTGCTTTTGAGCCTCCCAGCTTTATAACAGCCACCCTCAGGTATGCTGTTACAGTTACAGGAAGGAGACAGAGGTGAACACACAGAAGCTCAAGAAACGAATGAGGTCCGGTGATCAGACAGTGTACTTTACAGGATGCCCCAAGGGCCACAAGCCGGAGCATCACACTTGCACTCCAGAGTCTGCAAGAATCTCACAGAGTTGCCGACAGACAGCTTTCTCTGCAAAGGTGAAGGGAAGATAAAACCCTACCCCTTAGTTCTTGGTTGTTTTTCCAATGAGCATGAGTCATGCCCATAATCACTTCTTTTTCAAATTGTTTAAAGGAAGAGAGAAGAAGGTAGCAGCCCTGCACCCCCAGAGTCTGTGGGGAGGTAAGGCAGCCAGGGTCCTGGGTGAGCACGGGAGCTCTTTCCTGAGCTCCCCACAGGGAAATGCCAGTGCCACCGCACAGAACTGTCCTCTCTGGAGTGGAGACCACACAATCAGGGACCCGGGACTCTTGGGGAGGTGGTCCCTCTGCCCAGGCCACACCACAGCCCCAGTGGCTCGGCCCACCCCTTCCCCTGAGCATCCTTGTGACCTCTCCCAGCTGCAGAGTGCCTCCAAACTCCCGATTCGCTTACTCTATTGAGAAAGAAATCCTATTCGCTAATCTTCTCCATAAACATGTCTTACAATCTTGGGGTTTTATCAAACCATGTACACAAAGTAATTATAGGAAGAAGAGTGCATTATTTGCATATCTAGTCCTTAAAGGGTTACTTATGTAATTATTGAATGTAACTTAGAATAAGCTGCTTGACTGCCTTTCATCACGAGCCAAACATTGGGTTTGGAAAGGAATTCCTTTAAACTTCAATAATATCAAGGCCCATGTAATGTTAAGTTACAACTCTGGCTTAGGTGAGTCAGACATGAAAGTATTTAAGACTGGTGTTCTATGACTAGGTTAACTTTAGACACTTCTGAAAAGCAGGTGGGTACCCATCGCCCGGGCAGACGCACGGCTATCAGCAGCAATTAGGAGCCCGGGCTCCTCGCGGAGACAGGCCAGTCCTCCCTGAATTCTGTTGTTTTAAGCTCCCGGCAAAACAAACCCCACTGTGCCATCAGCACCTGAGACAAGGAAAAGTGAATCCTTTATGGAGCCCGCCAGACCTTTGCCGGGGGTGGGGGCAGTGAAAAGCTTAACCCGGGGTGAAACAGCTCTCCAGAAAGAACAGAGAAACCAATGTTGTTTTTTTCCTGAGGAAAAAGCAGATTGATTCTCCGCTTCTTCGGACAGGTGATCTGAAATTTTCCCACTGAAACTATTTTTGCAAAACAGTGTGGCTGATGTGGTCAGGGTCAGCCAGTCCCTATTCCTGGGAAGGTCAGGTGACCCCACTCAGCCAGGCCCAGTGAACAGTCACACTACCCAGAAATTGCCTCTGCTGTCCACTCCACGCCGTGCCCATGACTGCAGGCTGAAATTCACTCACATACACTCAGCCGTGCACCTACGTACCATCACACACACAAGCACACCGATGAGCACACACACACTCCTACAAACACACACCCACTCACTCGCCTGTGCACAGGCTGCTCTACTTAAAAGTCTTGCAGGAGAACTTAAATCTCAGTGCTAAAGTGAAGGAGCCAGGTTGAAAAGGATTCGCTCTCGACTTTGATGTAAACATCCCAGTTTCTTGGAGGGCAGCCATATCTTTGATCCTACACACTGCTAAGAACCAAGTGTCTTCAACCCCGATCAGTTGAAGTATAGCAAATTCTACAGTTATTTCCAGTTTAAGTTTGCTTGCAGGTGATTAATAGTGGGATAAAATGACAAGGAGTACACTCGTCAGAATTCCTCCAGCTAACAAAGACATTTAAATACATTAAATTAGTCTCAGTGTGTTAAAAACTTGAAGCTATTTTCATGACATTCATTTGACATCTGGTAATAACCTTTAATATTTTCAAAGTATTTTTTCTTCCTTTTCAGGTTTGCCAGGGAGCTTTCTCTGCCCGTGGCTGTGTCGGTTTGTTATGCTTAGCTTCCTTTTCGACATGTATGAAATCAGGTGTTATAAAAAGAACACAGAGCTGGAAATTAGGTGCCTTGTGTTCTAGACTTAGCACTAACAACGTGGCTCTGGGCAAGTTACTTTACCTCCGAAAAGAAAGTGTGAAAACTGGAAGGGTTCTAAGAGTCCCCGTGGCCCTCATATTTTCACATTCTTTATTACTTGGCACATCAAGCCCTGTCTTCGCTGTAGATTTTAATGGGGCTGCACTTTTGAAGTGGGGGTCTTTCTCACAGTCCCCTGCCTGGGCCACTTTCCCGGGCTCTGGGTGTGTCCAGACCCTGGCATAGCCAGGACCAAGAACAGCTGCTCTGGAAGGTCCAGTGCTAAAATCGAGGACAGCGAATCCATTAACTCACGGCCACTGTCTGGGTGAGTAGCACAGGGCCCCGAGAGGCTCTGTCCAATGGTCGTGGTGTGATGGTCTTGGGTTCTGGAGTCTGTCTGAGGGCTACAGCTTCTCTTTGTGGTGTTATCTGATCCAGGAGAGCCAGGGGTAAGGCTTACCTTCTTGGAAACTAGGTGCGTCAGCCTAGAGGTGGGGTCAGGACAGAGCTGGGGTCAGGGATCAGCACGTGGAACTCGGTCACAAGATGTTCCTCTCCTTCCGTCAGGACCTGGAATGACTGGCCATAGTTTCCTGCCTTTGTGACCAAACCCCTCTCTGAAGGGAGAGGCCGAGTGGGAGAAAGCCGGTCAGACACAGCTCCAGACTTGCTATCGAGGGCCTGACTGCCAGTAATGCCTTCTCATGAGTGGTCTCTCCTAGATCAATCCTTAGATGGTTCTCCATAGCCTGAAGAGCTGGCAATGAACACAGCAGCTGGCCAAGTGAAATGACAGAAAATAAAGGTGGCATCTATGCCTCATAGCCCCCACTGAGCTGTGAAGGAAAGTATCAGGAATAGGTAGGCCCCATGTGGACACATTTATAGGCAGGTGGATTCCCCATGTCCTTCCTGGAAGGCAAGGTCTTGCTAAGCAATTGAGAATACTTGCCCAAGCTCACGCCAAGAGACTGCTGTGCCCTACATGGGCCAGGAGTGGCCCAAGACCCAGAACTCGTCCAACTCACTGCTCTCGGTCCCACCCTGGACCTAGTAAATCTGGATTTTTCACTTAGTAAGATGGCATGGCCAGGTGACTTCTGGGACAAGGAGGATACAGGCCAACCCTATTATCCACATTTCCAAGGGGCAAAAAGAATCCGCCTGTGAGTGGGGAAATAGCACAGGACGTCAGCCTGAAACTGGGTCGCTGTGGAGGGGACTCTGGGATTTGGCTCTGCGAGGAGGAAAGGGGCAGGCAACTGTGGTGGGGCTGTGTGGTGTGCAGCAAGCACAGGTCTCTCCAGATCCTCCAGGGGCTCCCGGGGCCTGGGAGAGGCCAGCAGGGAGTCTTAGATTTGGTCCACGCATGTGCATGTGGCTGGCCACCCAAAGTGAATGGCTGCACAAGGGCCACGGAACACAGCCACACATACTGGCCACGGAACACAGCCACACATACTGGCCACGGAACACAGCCACACATACTGGCCACCGTGAGGCAAGCCAGGGTCACTGGTTAGCCTTGGGGACACTGCACAGCCACATCCACGCTTCAGGATACCCATGCCACTCCCTTCCCACCCACACTTGTGCCAGGGTACTTGCCTCAGAGAGAAGAGAGGTAGAGGAGTGGGCATGGTGGCCGTGCCCTGGGGGAGTGGCATCAGGGACAGGCATTTGGAGAAGGATGAACTGGCCTGGAAAAGCAGTGGCCTGCCCCACCAGCATCTTGTCCAGCCAGAACTCAGCCCACAGCCGCCTGGGCATCCAGGGAGGCAGGGTAAGGAGGACACCTTTGGATTTCGAGAGACCCTACCATGGCCCACTCAGTGTCCCCAGGGCCCGCCAAGGAGCACTCAAGGGATGACACAGTGAGTGGGCTCTGGAAGAGATGCCTGGGCACAAGGTGGTGTCCAGGTGACAGGGGGGTCATGTGTCTCTGTGAGAAGAAGACAGGGAAAGCAGTGTGCGACAGCCACACACCTCTGGCCTCTGGGCTTCGTGGCTTGGGGTCTGGGTCAGGACACTGACCAAGGCCACAGTATTCCTGCAGAAAAGCCCACAGTTGTGCACTCAGCACTGAGGATAGGCGCTGCTTCCACAGTGAGGGGTCCACCGTGACCTCCACAGTCCCAGGGGCCAGCGCGCCACCCAGGCACATATTCATATCCATCAGTGTGCACAAGACATGATGATGCAGGAGCAGATGCACACACACTGTACATGCACACCCACGGCTCACACAGCCACACACCACAAGAACTCACACAGGCACTGCCAAACACAGAGACACACGCATATAGATGCACATTCACATCACCGTGTAGCCACTCTTGCCAGCTCCAGCAGCACACTGAAAGGCCACTGGCTGAGCACAAAGAGGAGAGAAATGGGACCTCAGATGAGAATCCAAAATAAACACACACACAAAGTCATTTTGTGGCAGCCGGGTACCAGGAGCAGCTCTGCCTCAAGGTGACAGCCCAGGGGTGGGTTGGTCCTAGGGTCCCCAAACTCCAGCCATGGCTAGGGCAGCACCACCAGTCACCTCAGGAGGGAAGCCTGGTGGGGAGTGATTTTACACAGCTGGCCGATGCACAAGTACCCCCTGAGCCCTCAGTGCTGAGCTGGCAGCAGAGTGCATGTAGGTTCACAGACCATGGCAGTAGGGTACAAGAGAAACAGCAGGACCGTGTGGCCCGGGGAGGATGCTGGCCTGACGCCCTGCAGACCAGACCCTCATAGCAGGAGCACCACACTCAGTGCTGTTTGCTCTTCTCGGCCTCTTGGGTAGAAGCAGATTTAGGAGCTGGGAGCCGAGGAGGATCTTATGCCAAGGCTTCCCAAGGGGGAGGAGGGCCCGGCAGGCCCACGGGAGGAGGGCAGGGATCCTGTAGCTTGGACAGGTCAGGAGATTCCCAGCTGGGGATGTCAGGGTTCCATGGGAACTTGTGAGGACCTGCCAGGTGAGGCAGCTGGACACAGCCACGTCCACAGCACTGCTCTCAGCTCTGACCCCAGTGAGGGCTTCTGACACCCATGGACAGGTCTGCAGCTCTGACTGCCCAAGCTGGACCGACCTGTCACCTGTTTGCCCTTCTGCACCAAGCTTGAGTGACTGTGGCCCGCAGTGACCTCTCAGTCAGGTAGCACCCAGCTTGGGACGCCCCAACAGGCCCCTCAGCGTCATCCTGGAATAACAGATAATTTTGGCAGATCGAATAAGGAAAGAAAAACATAATGAGTTTGAACTATTGATGCTTCCTTTCACCTTTTGCCAAGTTCATTTGAAAGAAAAATGTTGCTCATTGCATAAAATATAGTGTATCTGTTTATTTGATCAGTTGGGGGTGGAATGTAGGAAAATGTTGAAATAAGAAGTCTCTGCCAGGGTCATTGCATTTACTTAGAAAATGATCATCGGAACCATTAGATGTGCTTAAGTCCCATGTAAGTGTAAGTAGCTGTGGTGAGTATGCATGATAAAGCAGTTATGCTGCACAGAAATTTTAAAAGTAATAATTGCTGAACTATGAGCCGCTTCGCCAGCCCCACAGCTCTACTCTCCGGTGGGCCAGTCACTGGGTAGGTGAAGACCAGGACCCTCCACCCTTCTGTGGATGTCACTGGGAAACCAGAAAGGACGAGGATCCCAAACACCACCACACCCAAGGCCAGCAAGGTCCTGGGTGCCAGTCAGACCAGAAACAGCAGCGCAAGCCAATGGGGACAAGGGCTTCCTGCTTACAGAGGGGAGGACATGAAACCAAAGAAATGCCAAAGATGTCTCCACCTTTAGTTATGAGTACACTTCCGGGTGGCAGCCACGAAACTGGGACACAGAAGTAAGTGGACACAGGAATCCAGCCAGTTCAGCACCTCAGGGAGGCAACACAAAACAAAAGAGCACTGGAAAGGGCTCATTGAAATGTTTTCATTTTGCAGTGAGAAAGGAAGCCACACTTTGGATTTCAAGGTCTGTGTGTTGTTCATTTGCTTTGCTTTGGTTGATTTCTGACAGTCTTAAATCTGTAACAGAATGGGAGGGCACTCCTCTCATCCAGACAAGAGCAGGTGACCAACCCGCAACATCCGCCCTGGCGGGAAGGGTGTTCTCAAGTCGCTTTAGCTTCACCAGAGCCCTGAAGAGCAGACTGAACCTGAGGATGTGCCAGGGCTCCAACTCCAGGCCAGGTCCCAGCACTGACTGAGTCCAGGGCTCGAGTATCGCCACGGGTGTCCTGCCTTCAAGGTGCAGGCTTTTCCAGACACCGCACTGTAGTCCCTTGTGCCTCTGAAGGCCCCATCTGGCAGCAGGACTGTTTTCACTGGAAGTGAACAGTGCATCAAGCAGCAACTGGCAGCTACTGCCCAGAAGCCCTGGACAAGCTGCTGTTCTTAAGCATCACGCATCACTTCTACCCCAAAATGGACAAAGGCAGAAAATGGGGAGCAAAAAGTGGGGCTCTGGATGCAAAGATACAAGCCTGGGCCCTGAACACGGGGTGCAGAGCTTGTGTGCCTGAGAGATAAGAATGAGGACATCACTGGGCAAGATTACTTCACCCACTATGGTCATGTAGGTGGCCCGACTCTGCCCAAAACGTCCTTCGTGACAGGTGATGACCTGGAAACGCAAAAGCAGCTTAGGAGCAGCCAGTGGGTACGGGCTGGAGGATTTGGAGGCTTGGGCTAGAAATGCCTGCTGTCTAGGATGGCTCTGGGAACAGTGGGAGGAAGTGGGGGTGGAGGGGAAGCCAGGGACTTCTTAGAGATGACCTTGGGGTGTGACACACTTCCTGGTGGGAAAGGCCATGGGACTGGTCCTCAGATACAGCAGCTTGCCTCAGGGTCCTCTCCTGTAAGATGAGGCTGACATCTGTCCCCATCTGTCTAAGAGCTGGCTCTAGTTCTCACTGGGACTCAGATCCCAGAATCAAGTCAATCGCCAACCACAAGCATGTTCCACCTTCCTGTCAGCCAGGTTTGTCACCTGAGTCCATCACCCACACAGCTCCTCGTGGTCCCCCAAGCCTGAGGCCGTAGGAGCCTGGAGCTACCTACCCAGAGCAGCTCTGTTGGAACCGAGTGCCCGATGGCAAGGCTGTTCTGTGAGAGTCGTCAGAGCCACCTGCAGAAGAGGGCGTTTAGTGAATACCGAGGTGTCAGTGACCACAGGCAAGAAGGAACTGGCCTCGAGGTCCTGGTGTGGGTGGCGGCTCACAGATGTAACTAAGATGTCAGTGGCAGGGAGTCCACAGCGGTCGATCTGGCTGCAGAGAGCCCCTAAGAAGCCCGCAGTACCGCCCCAAAGCTGAAGTGGATGCAGCCGTCCCACAGCGGGACATGGTGGACATACGCAGGACAGCTTGCACATTGCATGGTACCCGTGCACACCCATGGTGCCCATGGGTTTCCAGGCAACAGCATTGTGCAGAGGGCCAAGGTGCAGTGCTCATCTGGGGGCAGCTCTGCCCTCTGCCAGCTCATGGACAGCCACAGCAAACCTGCTTCCAGCCTAAGTGTGAGCTCAGTCTGGACTTTGCACAGTTGGGCCCAGGGTGAAAAGGTGAGGGAAGGATAGGAAAAGTGCAGGTGGAACTGCAGGCCCAGTCCTATCTGAGACAAAGCCAGGGTTTGCAAATGTGGGTAATTCTAGGGTCCCTCAATGAAGTGTGTGCAAGGGACTCCTCAGGATCTGCTGGGAGAAGGGGACCGCAGGAGGCCAAGGTGTGTCACAGAGGCTGGAACTGACTGGCCACGTAGAGAAGGCTGAGTTTGTACACCTGGGCCCTGTAGGGTGAGGCTGCTGCCACACAGGCAAAGGTAGCCCTTTCCTTCCTAGGATACATGGGTATTGTTTCCAGCAGTGTTCCTGCCCCTCATTGAGCTTGAGATGTTCACATCTGGGATCTGGGTGCTGTGTTAAAGAGCAGCACAGTGCCCAGTGCCACACTGCAAATCCATCTGGGCAGCACAGAGCCCCCAACATCACCAGTCACATGTGCATGAAGATTCTCAGAATCAGGGCTGCACGCTTCCTAGATATTAAACTTGTCTTGTAGCTGGAATCAGAGCCTAGAGAAATGCAAACCATTTTCAGATTTTGTATGTAAGAAAAGATATTTAGGGAAGAGTTTCTGCTGTCTCTTCTCAAATGAAAGATGAAAAAATATGAATTGGAGGAATCGTGGAGACTGGGGAAAATGTAAAAAAATAAGAAGCAATTTAGGAAACAATTGGACAGCCGGGATTTATAGTAAAAAGTAAGAAAGCACAATGTTTCTTGTTATTGACAAAATATCACTGTGTGAGTAGAAGCAGTTGGGGGCGGTCTTGTGATTTACACAAGAAAGTGAGAAACATCTCTGGTTTGTCTTTGATACAGTGGGATAAACGCAGTGACCTCACAGCTGGCGCGCACAGGTGAAATGAGCGCCTGGTTGGAGGGTTAGTGGATGGTGGCCCGTCATGCCAGGAAGCCCAGCTCTAGATCCTAAGGCAGTGGGTCAGTTGGACACACGCTGAGCTGATCTCTTGGCCGTGTCTGCAGACCTGTGTCAGCAGCGCATCCTGAGCCAGGGTTTCAGGGCAGCACAGCCTGAGAGGAAGGAGCCATCCGCAGTGGGTGGCACTGGCACACTGGTGGCCGAGGCGGTGAAGCTGGCTGCCCTTGCACCACAAAGGGTCCCTGGGCTTCTCTGCTTTCTGTTTCTGTCTTCTTTATTTTTCTACAAGTGCCATGGGTGACCCACCTGATGGATTTCAAAATCCACAAACGCTTTGAAAACCCTGATTTTAAAGCTGTGCTCTAGAATCCACAGAGGAGGCCTCGCTCAGCTGGGGGCACAGCCCTGCAGGACAGACCACACTGTCGCAGCAAGAGCACTCCGGTGGGGGCCGTCTGTGTGCCCCTCCCATGTTCACTGTGAGGTCCGGTGGCCCCTGGGACATCACGCAGCTGGCAACCTGCAAACCAGCACTATGCAGCCCATGATCATCAGGCCACATGAGCCTCCTGCTCCTGACATCCTGAAAGATCTGGTGACTGTTACACCTCACAAGGGACAACTGGCCTGAGACTAGCCACCTGGTGCACTCCAGAGAGCCACTCCGTGGGTGCCAGTGGGTCTGGGCTCCAGCCCTTTGATGCGGTGGCCCAGGACACAGGGAGCAACTGTGCTTCTTGAGTGGCATAGCTTGAGGCAGATCTGGAAGGGGAGGCAATGCGACGGGGACTCAGTGGCCCTGGGACATGATCACTACAGGGAAAAGCAAGGCTGCAGCGCTGGCTCTGGAGCCCTGGTGACGTGTACAGAGGAACGTGCACGGATGAGCAAATGGATGATGTGACCGGACGCCCCGCGATTCCTCTGTGGCCCCCTTGTCTTCCGGGGCAAGAGCAGGGAGCCCATCCTCTGGCCCCCACCTGCCCACGCCCACGGCCCTGCATGGCTGCAGCTTGCTCCATGCCCGCTTTGAAGCCCAGGTGGAGCGCCCTGCAGGCCTGGGGCCCCACTTCAAAGGGCCTGGCACACCGGGATTCCCCGACAAAGTATGGCCTGGAGGCAGTGCAGCACTGACGGGAAACTCCGGCAGTCCCGGATGGGGCAGCAGCCCTGAGAGGCGGGGGTTCCCAGCAGCTGGAGGGGCCTGAAGTGGGAGGGGTCCTTCTGGGGCTCTGGGCCCAGGTAGGCACAAAGACCCCCCAAAAATGGGCCAGTCTGGTGAGTGGAAAGACCTAGTGGGACTGGTTTCTTTCTTGCCTCATTTGTTATCCATCTATCCATCCATCTACCCACCCATCCACCCGTCCATTTGTCCATCCGTCCATCCATCCATCCATCCGTCCGTCCTTCCATCCATCCATCCAACCATCCATCCATCCATCCATCCAACCATCCATCCAACCATCCATCCATCCATCCATCCAACCATCCATCCATCCATCCAGGCGGCCAGGCGGCCATCTATTCATCCATCCATTCATCCATACTTTTCTACTCACTCATCTGTCCATCCACCTGTTCATCTATCCATTCCCACCATCACTGACCACTGACCAGACCTTTCCCTAGCACCTTTTCCCAGCCACTGGTAATCACAGGGGTCCCTCTCCAGCTCCCCTGCGGTCACTTTCCCCACAGGACACAGGTGAATGTCTTAGGGCTTCCCTAATACCCAGGAGGTTAGACATTGTGTTTGGTTGTCGAGGACTGACAATATGCCAGATAGGATAAAGCTAAATTTCAAAATAATGCTACCCTGTGTTCTCATGTGCAAATAAGCATAACCTGGATGAGATAGTAAAGGTGAAAATGTGCTGCTTTTTTGTGGATTATAGGGTTATTTAGCTTCCTTTTGATGATTTTTGTTTGAATCTAATGCCAATTTCCTAACTTTTCCACAGTGAAACTCTTAATTTTTACATAATAAAAATGTTATTTAGGTACTTTTGAAAAACAAAAGTAGTTTGAATGACACAAAGAAAAAACACTGCCAGACATAGAGTAATACAAAGCAGGTGAAGACAAAGTCCAAAATACTATAATACAAAGTACAAAATGTACAATATATTATATATATATGAAATATATGTTGAGTATACAAATGAATTGAAATTTGTCAGAGACAAATTTGGAAGGATGTCTTTGTGCCTACCTGGGCCCTTAAAATTTTCTTGTATGCTAGGATTATAGATGCTTATTATTTTTGCTTTATATCTTGTATGTGTGATCTACCATCCACCTACCCATCCACCCGTCTACCCATCTATCCAATCACCCATCCAGCCAGCTATCTATCCATGCACCTCTCTGTAGATTAAAAAATTTTGGCAGTAGACATTTGTTGTTCTTAAAATGAGGACAAATTCATGTCTTTTTATGAAGGTAAAATATACATAGCATAAGTTGGCCACTGTAGCCATTTTTAAATTTATACCCAAAAAGCATTAAATACATTACATAGGTGAACAACCACCCATCTTCAAAACTTTTTCATCTGCCCAAACTGAAGCCCTGTCCCCATCAGATAACTCTTCATCTCCTCCAGTCTACTTTCTGTCTCTATGAATCTGACCACACTTGGTGCTTTCCATATACCCAGAGTATGTGTTATATATAAGCAGACATACACAGTATCTATTCTTTGTGACAGTCTTATTTTACCAGTGTAATGCCTTAAAGGTGTGTCCATGTTGTATTTTCATATGAGTCAGGATTTCCTTTATTTTTAAGGCTGAATGGTATTTGTACATGTTGCATTTTTTATGCATTCCTGAAGAGCTTGACCTGAGGCTTGCTACCACCTCTTGGCTGTCATGGGTAATGCTGGGGGTGTGTTAGAGATAACAATCTCATGTTTTCTGAGTAGATTTCCACAACCAGAAATGGCTGGATCTTGTGGTCCTTCTGTTTCCTTTTCAAGGAGCCAATCCCACCTTTCTAGTACCTAAACCCTCTTGTATCCCCCCAGTGATGCATGCCCCTAGTCCCTCAGTCCTGTGGATACTTGTCATTTTCTGGACTGTTGATGGCACAGTATCTGTGATCCACCATCCACTCACCCGCCACCTTGTGTCCATGCATCTACCCATTCATCCAACCACCCACCCACTCATCCAGTCACCTATCCACACATACTGCTACCTATCCATTCATCTACCCACTACCCTTCCATCCATTCACCAATACATTCACCCATCTATCTACCCAACCATCCATTCACACATCCGTCCACACATCTACCCATCCATCCATCCATCAGTGTTCCACCCATCCATAATCTACCCACTTATCTTTCCATGCACCCACTTACCCATCCATTAATCCGTGTGGTAAATATTTATCACATACTTATTATAGATAACACATTTGTTCCAGATTTAAGAAAATGTAAATCAATTATAAAAGATATTATGTCAAAACTACAAGGTAAATGAAATGATTTAGATAGTGATGTGAAATATTAGAACAGTAAGATAGAAAGATATGGTGAAGAGGGCTGTGGAATTGGAGGTGACCAGTGCAGATTGCCTTGAGCAGAAAACACCTCAGATCTGACTCATCTCAGTAGGAGAAGCCTTCAGACAAGATCCTGGGGCCAGAGTGGGAGGAAGAAGAGGTGTGGTTCCCAGGGGTTCTGAGATGCATCCCTCCTTAGGTACCATGGGGACTGCATGCTCAGAGACAGGACCAACGGCCATCAGAAACCAACCCACTTGCACCAGATGACGTGGCTACTTGGCCGGGACTTTCCAGAAATGAGCAGAGCTGTGTATGGCACTCTCGGCAGGGGCTTCAATGGTTGTGTCTCTTTTCTGAGCCCTTGCTGGTACACAGGGCCCTGAGACTCTTTACCCCATGCAACCACAGTAGAAAGTAGGTGAGAAGAGTGCCCAAGAACCCAGGAACCTCAACTCCCACCACTAGGAACCTCAAGGGACACCACTTTGCATGCTAATGTGGGGAATAAGTAGATTTCCAAGCCATGCAACTACTAACATGGCACATGTTCTTCACAGGACTGCTAATGCCATCCTGTCTGCAGTGCCACTCAGCAGGCATCACTGTCTGTGCACTGTCCCCAAGAACAAGGGACAACACATCCTCTAACCTGTGCAGCCAGACCTCAGGCCCCTGTGGACATGCCTGTGAACAGGCAGGCTGGTGACAGGCCCTCCCCAGCTCCCTGAGAGAAGTTGGAACTAACAGCCGTGAGATCTATTAGGCTGGGAAGGAGCAGGAGGAGAATCAATCGTGTGCTCATCTCAGGCTGTCTAGAGCAGGAGGGCCGATCCATCCTGCAGCAGAGACAGCCCACTGCTGAGCACCTCACAGCGCCTGCTCACATGGACTGTGGGTCCTAACCACTCCCGCCTGCTATTATCTTAATTACAAATCGAGGACACGGAGCTCCCTGAAATACAAATGAGTGCGTCCCATCTAATTATTAAATGCAAGAACAGTTTAACCATTTTCTCAAAACTGTTAATACTCAAAGAAGAAAGCGCTGCCACTTCTTATTAATTCTGACTTCATTGCCAGATCCAAGCCAAGAACCTGGGCCAGGAGAGAGCGATGAATTCCAGAGCATCTGTGAATGTCGCCTGGACCATCTCTAAGTGTCCCAGAGGGGGACAGAACGAGAGCAAAATGACCTCAGCTTTCAAGACAAACTTGTCCACTTAATACAAATCCTCCCGCTGATGGTTAGTGCTGAGAATGATGGATAGTTTTTACAAAGCCCCTACTGAGTGCAAGGTGCCATGCAGGATGTGGGTTCTGTTACTCTGGCTTCACGGTCCAAATAGCAGGGCAGAAGCAAGATCTGAACAAAGACCTGCTGCGCCCAAGCTCTGCACTGTGGCTGCTCCCCCAGATGTAGAACTGGATCCCGGAGAATGGGTGTGGTTCAGTGACACGGGGACAGACATCCCTGAAACACAGAAGCACTGCACAGTTCAAATGCTTCTCTGCAGGATTCGCTGGGCCTTCTTTTATGGCTCTGATCACTCATGTGTTCAGAGGTGGGGCTTTCGGGAGGTCCTGGACCCCAGGAGCAGTGCCATAGCTGATCTGCTGTTAGGAGTGGTGGTCACGGGGCTGTGGCCTGGAAGGTGCGTCTCCCTCCCAGCGACTCCCTCGCTCTGCCTCCTGACCTCCATGCTATGAGCAGCTCTCCACCAGGCCCTCTGCCTTGCAGCTTCTGCCTTGGAGCTGGCCAACTGCACAAGGACGGAGACCTCGGAAACTGTGAGGCAAGGTTCATCTCTCCTTCCTTTAAGTTCTGGACATCAGGGATTGTATCCCAGCAGTGAGGACAGTCACTGAGATACCTGTGCTCTGTGCTCTCCCAAGTGCTAAGAGCCCTGTGCTGCCAGACACCCTGGTTGATCTCACTGTGGGACATGGGAGGAGGGCCACCTCGGGGCTGTAGCCCTCCTCAGACTTCCCCACGCTCGTGCCCCTGGCTGGCTGTCTTCACATGGCTCCAGTAGGTGAGAACCCTCCCAGAGAGCCAGGCAGGAGGCCAGATTGCAAGGGTCAGGGTCCCCATGCACCCACTCACAAGTAGCATGACACAGGACTATTGACTGACTTTCTGCCTCAGCATCCACACCTGTGAGCCATGAGCCATGACAGTGCCATCTTTGGGGTGGGTCAGATACCTGCCACCCAGGACTGTGGGGAGCTTCAGGCAATGAGCTGTCCACACTCTCCTCCCTCTGTCCTCACTGTGTCCCTGTCTGATGCTGACGTTTCTCTGCACGGGGACAGACATGCATTAGCCTGTGCCAGGAGACTGGCTGTGAGTTCAGGCTCTGCTGACTTGTGACTGTAGCATGTGCTCTGGCATTTGCCGCCTCTACCATGCACAGGGGGCAGGGGCTCTCCCTTTCCCTCCTCCTGCTGTCAGAGCCAGGCTCCCCCATGTGCAGAGCAGCCACTGGCTTCAGGAGCAAATATATCAGGCCATCGAGATCTGCACTCGCCTCGTAGGTGAGCCTAACATCCTCACGTACAGAGCAGTGCCCTTCTTGCCCATGCCCTCTCACACGGCTGGGATGGCTGCAGCACTCAGAGGTGTCTGGGCTTTCACAGCCCCTCAGAACAGATGGGTTAGGGCTGGGAAAACCACAGAGTCCAGTAGATTCACATGGGGTGGACACGAAATGGTCACCCATAGCAGCCTCTGCGGAGGACTCAGGCTCTCTTGAAATGATTGCCTGACTTGGCTCTGGGGACAGTGCCAAAAGCAGGATGTCCATGTGACTCTCTAGGGTGAGTCTCACTGTTCCTCTCCCTTCCTCCCAGCGCAGAAGAAGAAGTACCCCCCACTGTGGATTTCTCTGAAGTAAAGCTTCGGGCAAACCCACTTTGAGCCTTGCCAAGTGGAGACCTCAGACAGGTGTGCAGGCACCAGATGGTTCTTCTGGGACCATGGACCAGGGCACCTGCACCAAGTGGGCCTCTGGCAGGGTGGCTCAGTGTTCACATTCAGTACTGAGCTCCTGTGCCCAGTTAGGGAAGGAAGGACAGATTCTCTCTCCAGAGGGCACAGTACCAATCCCAGCGCATGCATGCACACATGCACACAAGTGCGCACACGTACACGCACACACACACACACACACACACACACACACACACACACACACAAACCTCAGTAAGACTGAGACCTGGGTGGCAGACACTTTTTGGTGCATGGTTAGCTACAGAAGACAGGGGTCATTTCTATACCAGGCGTCCTGGATTCCCGAGCAGGCTAAATGCTGGTCCTATCTCTGCAAAGACCCTTCCCACCAGCCAGCTCTGCCCCACTCCTCCCACAGGCTGGCCCCCTGGTTCCAGCAAAGACACAGTCCAGACAAAAAGAACATTTCCCAAAGGAGAATTTGAAATGTGATGAGAGAGCTGGTCCTCACCACAGGACTAGGGGCACCCTGAACCACTGTATCCCCCGTGCGTTGGTGACCAGCCCCAGACACTGCAGACCAGGGCCACCAAGAGCCGGGGAGGAAGGCCTGCCCTTTGTCCACAGAGCCCCCATCTGCCTTCCCGCCTGCCCTTAGCATGTTCCTACCCTGCACCGTGACCTCCCCAGGGAGCGAGGTGGGGCTCCCCCACTCAGCAGGCTGTGAGGACAGGCCAGAGAGGACAGTACCTGAGGGACGCGCAGCCTCGGACTCTCCAGTATGGATGCTCCATTTGGCCGCCCAGGCGCATTCATTATTCATGATAATGACAATAATAACTTCGATGGGCTTTTCATCTCCAAACCACTGTGCAAAACGGCTGTTTAACTTGAACTTGAGTTTGCCTTTCCTTTCCATCAAGTTCATTCCAGCTCAGCTGAACCCCTGAGGAAGGAGGGGGCGGCAGGAACTGAGCTCTCCAGATCCCAGGCCCCCCCTGCTGTCCCCACCCTGGTTAGGGAGGGCCCCACACTTGCCCTCCCAGAAAGCAGAGGAACACCCCCTGTGGGTGAGGGGGCTGTTCATTGTATGATTTCCTTTTCATTTGTCCATCAGGCAACACGGTTTGTTTACTTAGCTAAAAGGAACTAAAAAGAGCAGACTCCCTATCTTACAATGAAACAAGCAAAAAAAAAATCATCAATGTCAGAGTAACCTGTCTCTGGCACAGCTTTCAGAGATGCGCATTTAAAAGTCTGTTACAAGGGCCAAAACATTTTGATTGCTGACCTCGACATCCTTCTCGTCAAAAGCATCCAGGACCACATGGCCACAGCCTGTGTCCATCCACACCGCCTGCACCCTCCACCCACCCCTTCGCTGTCTGACACCAGGCAGGAGTGAGGCAGAGGGTATGAAGGGGGCGCAGCGCATTTCCCAGGACAGACAAGGCCTGTGCCTGGCCAGCAGGAGGTGGAGCCAGGCTGTGGCAGCTTCATGGTGGGGAAGGCAGAGAAGGCCCCATGGGTTCTCTGCACCATGAGGAACTCGTGCTCAGCAGTGGCACGGGGCTGTGGCTGCTCCCGGCACAGGCTGCTCCTAGCAGACCCCGTTCTGGTTTGAAGGCATCATGGCATGAGGTGTTTGAGAGAAGCTATGGTGTGAGCACCCCTAGGAAGGTGTGACCAGGTGCAGGGTCCCCAGCTGGACCAAAATCTGGCACTGAGAGCCCTAGACGCTGCCCTCCCTGCCAGCCCTGGAGGCCCTCCACTCAGATGCAGGTGCCCACAGCCACATGCTCCCTTCTCCCTCCTCCAGGGCAGGGCTCCTGGCATGGCCCCTTGGGTTGACCTGGCTCCCCTACCTGTTTGAGGCTGAGGAATCTGCTGTGGAGTTCCTTCTGCTTGGTGGGGAGCAGGGTGATGGGAGGCCACTGGCCACCACACGGGGCTAGAGCCACTTCAGCAGAGGACAGAAACAACGGCCTGGAGGCACACTGAGCCACGTGCACTGGGCCACGCGCTGTGGTCAGAGTTGCAGGCATGCCAGCTCAGAGGTCCTGGGGTGGGCACTCCGAGTCCCCCACTGCATGGCCAAGGAGGTAGAAACACCCACATTTTCACAGGAGTTTTTTATGAGACCAACAGTTATTTCCCTTACCTTTTTCTTTCAAGATATTGATATATATCATCACCTTAAGACAATGCTTTAATTTAGACTCCTCCGTACCTTAAATGGCTATAGAGATTAAGGCAGAAGTTCCTTTCTGGTCTGTTCTTGTCATTATCAATCTTGCTGAATCAGTGCCTGCATCTTCCTAAGGAAGAGCTGACAGAGGCTGGCATAGACACCGGCCAGGCCTCCTTCTCTGACAGTCACTGGTCACAGTGCCTCAGATAGGCTGAGTGCCAGCGGGACTCCAGTCCCCAGAATGAAAAAGCCCGCAGGGAGGTTTTAAATGCTGCATTCTAAAGCGTTCCCTGGATGCGCTCTTACAAAGGGAATGTGAAGGACACCATGACTGCCCCATCTAGGCCGGCCCACGGGAGCGCCTCCGTGAGGGAGGGCCGCCCTCCCTTCCTCCCTCCCTCCTTCCTGCTGACCTCATGAAAAGACATGTTGGCTGAAGTCCGCCATTACCCACCAATGAGCTGCTTGTGCCAACAAACTCCGAGCTGAAGAAACCATTCAATTTCTTCATGAATTTGTTCCAAGACATGGCACCCTGCCACAGAGCAGTGTGTTTCTGTGGACAGAGCAAGGGGGCGTCTGAGGAGTGTCCTCCTGCAGCAGGGCCTGCTCCTCTCCCTCTGGAGAAGGTTCTCAGTATATTTTACTTCTGGGATGGACTGGTTTTCAAACCTTGCCTTGTGCTTGCTGCTCAAATACCATCAGAAAAAAATCAATTTTCCTCAGATTTGCTTAATAGAGTGTTTATTTTTTATCAGAGCTTGATACTCCCGATGTAGACACTTGCATAACTTCCCCAAGTGCAAGAATAAAAGAGACATTGCATAACGCAGCAAAGAAGTCGCAAGAGTGATGATCAGTAGTGAGGATCATGCTGACATCACGCTTGTCCATGCCAATGATCGCAGTGGAGACCAACAGTGACAATGGTCCCAGGCATGACCAGTAGTGATGGTGACAGCAATGATGACCAATGGTGATGATCAATGGTGATGACCAGCAGGGATGACCAATGGTGACAACCAGCAGATGAAGACCAATGGAACAGCCAACAGTCATGACCAAGAGTGATGACTAACAGCAACAACCAACAGTGATGTTACAGTGCCAGCCGGAAGTGGTCATCACCAGTGAGACTCTGGCGGAGCTAAGCCCCAAACACCATCTCAAGGAACTCAGGACAACTCCGGGTGGGAGTGGGGACCTCAGATCCTCAGAAGTGCAGGGACGCACCCTGGTTACCCTGCCTCCGAAGCTAAGTGGGTGTAAATGACTGCTCTGTGACCCAGGTGGACATCGTGTCCTACTGGCTGGGAGATCATCCCTGTGATGATCACGGCCAGTGCTTGGACTGTCAGTGTATCAGGGAGAGCATCTTCCTCAAGTGAAGAAAGCATGGTTTGGTTTGAAAGTAGTTTGATTCCCAACTGAAAGAAAGGATTGTCAGAAGCCGTGTCAGGGACCAGGTTAGAGTCCTTTACAAATGAGAGCCAGAGTGAATCTCACCTTACTCCAGGCTACGAGATGAGTCATCTCAGTGAATTTATGAGAGCGCAAGGATTTTATATGCGACACATGCATGGAAGGCGGTCTTTGGAAAAGGAGAAAGAAAAAAAGGGCATGGAGGAGGAGATGGCTTTTGGAGGTGACAATGACTATCTGAAAGTCCTATGCCTAATGTTCTACAATTTAAAATGTGGGTTACTTATGTTTTTTCAGTGGATGAGAGATTTATGGAATTTTTTTCTATCTACTTTTTAAAATAATGAGTATGCATTAAGCATATACTTTTTAAATTTACCTTTAAATTATGCCAGTTATTCAGTTAATGAGGTTGCAGCTTGGAAGTAAAAATGTTCTCAGTAAATTAAATCATAAAATCTACAGATGAGTCAAAATAGGAATAAAAATAGATATATTCAAGGTCCCCTATGGAGACAGAGACATCGGCAGCCAGCATGTCTCCCTGCTGGGCCTGTGGGGTGCAGAGCGACCCCTAGAACTCTGCCTGGCCTGTGGGTTGGGCATGGTGGGGAGAAGGGGGCCCCGAACCCCAGACATCAGCTTCCACTGATACGTAGTCCACCAAGAGAAGCGAAGATGTCTCAACAGGCAGAGAGAAGTATTCATGAACAAGCGCCAGGTTGGCCTGGGCCCTTTTCACTCTGAGGTACCAGATGGATGCTACAGCTTCAAGGGCCTCTGAGCCACTCTGAAAAACTTGGGCAGGTCCCACATGGTATCTCACAATGAGGACTGTTTGGGACAAGGAAAGTCCCTCCCGATGACTCGCATGTACCTCCATGCACCGTGAGAATAACGTTCAGCAGTGATCATCCGCTGGATACTTGGCTATTAGTGGATCTGGCACTATAGTCCAAGACTGATCCAAGGTCCTGGACAGTGTAAGGAGTTCTCTGCTCTCAGTTGTTAAGCATATCCTTTTCTCTCCCTGCTCCTCTCTCTCTCTCTCACTCTCTCAGTTCTGAAGATTGAACTAGAGCCTTTGTGCTGAGCTACACTCCCAGCCCTTTTTATTTTATATTTTGAGTCAGGGTCTTACTTGCAAAATTGCCTGGCTGGGTTTGAACTTGCCACCCTCCTGCCTCAGCCTCCCAGAGTGCTGAGATTACAGGTGTGCACTGCCATGCCGCCGAGTGTCTCCTGTGCTAAAGGAGAAGCGTGTCTGTCCTTGGCCTATTTAGCAGACACGTGCTCTCTTTCCCTTGGGCTCCCACCAAGGCAGCTCCTCGTCACCCTACAGCAGTGTCTGCAAAGTGCATCAGCAGAGCCGAGGCCAGTCTGAATGGGAGTCCGTGCTGTGAGTCCAGCCTGGCTGCGAGGCGAGCCGGGAAGCTAAGCTGAGTTCAGTGATCCAGGCCTTGAATCTTGGCAGGTACCCAGGTCCAGGAGAAGGAGAAGCCCAATAGGGGTGAGGCCACAGAGTGCGTGCTCTCCTGAGACTCACGGGGGGCCTGTTTCCATTGAGCGCATGCCCACCACTGAACGTCCCGAGTGTGTGCACTTCCTCCGATGGAGCGGGTGCTGGGTGCTGTGCATCACCTGGAACGGGCAGGGGTCAGGTGTCTGGTGCCTGTGTAGCTGCTTCCGAGTCACGTGCACAACAGTCTACGGGCTGCGGTGGGCAGGATGGTCCTCCCAGGTTAATAGATCCTATCTACCTGCTGGGGAGGACCTAGAACCAGAGACCGACAGAGGCAGGGCTCCAAGGCCAGCCTATACGATCGGGAGCTCAGTCCCTGCTGTCCACCAGTCTCCGGGCCCTCAGGCCTCAGGCTGGGCAGGGCCTCCTGCTCCACGACTGCGTGAGCCAGTCTCTCATAATCTCTTGGTCGGTGTGTCCACCGCTCTGTGTCCTGGAGAGCCTGATGGATGCAAGCCCTGGACAAGGTGGTATTTCTTGGAGGCAGGACGCTCAGCAGGGCTCTGAGGGTGGAGGAGCTGGGGGCTGAGGCCTACTTGGAAGGCTCCTTTAAGAGACCGTGGTGACCTCTAGGCCAGCTTCTGAGGACTAGGTGCCATCACTCCCCGCTGCCAGCCAGGGCCTGGCTCTTTCAGGTGGGCACACAGAGCCGGGACTAGACCCCTGTTCAGCGATAGGTGGGATGAGCTCCCAGGCCTGGCTGTGCCCCCAGACACCATGTGGCTTTGGCTCTAGGTGTGCGAAGGTGGATTACCAGCCGAGTGCCTAGCCCCTGGGTGAGCACCTCTGTCTTTTCCAGCCCCTAATGGTCACCTGGGGCCCCAGACCTGGCCTGACTCTCAGTGGTGCAGACTGACATCTCTTTCTAGCATCCTGCCGCCTGCCTTGGCCCAGAGCTCTCTCCAGACGAGAACTGCAGAGGCAGGAAGCTGATTTACTCCCCAGCAGCCACCGTCTGGTACCTCCCCACCGACTCCTCCCTTATCCGGGGAAACTGGGCACTGAGCTCTGCTTCTGCCTACTCTCCTTGATCTCATTCTGGACCCCTTAAGTTCTATGCTTCTAAAACTCAACACACACACACATACACACACACACACACACACACACACACACACACACCAATATGTTTTCCTTGTTGAACACCCAGAAGCAGCCGAAGCTAAACAATCCATCAGCATCCAATGGGACTGGGGACCAGCAGGGAGATGCTCATGGGAGAGAAATCACCGGAGCCAATTCTTGGTCAGTGATGGGCCGTGAGGAAGTAGTGGCAGCCTCGGGATGGGGACATCAGCAAAGAGAGGATATCACCGACCAAGGGGCACAGGGTGGCAACACGCACCCTACTGTGTCCACAGCAGACAGGCTGTGTCTCCGTGTTCCTTGGGCCACCCAGACCTGCCACCCACTAGGCCACATGGCCCTGGGCAGCACCCTGGGGACAGGCTTCCTGCTTACCTCTGGCTGTGCTTCACCCCAACACAGGCCCTGTGGCCTGGGAAGGGTAGACCTGGCCATAAAGAGAAGCAAGCAGGCCTGACAGATGGGCCCTGGAGCCCCAGAAGTACCTGAAATGCTGGGACCTTCCTGTCCAGCACTGCTGAGGTCCAGTTGTTCCCGGGTAGGGTCAGGCTGACAACAGGCCAGAAAGAGACACACTCTTCTCAGAGACATGTGTCCCAACCTTCCCACGCAGGCCCCCTGCGGCCTGGCGTGAGGCCTGCAGGCTGACTCTGTGCGCAGCTCCTCCAGCCCCTCTCAGCCATGCTGGAGTGGCCCAGGCCTCTGCTCACTAGCTCCTCCCTATCGTCAGCCTTCCAGTAGGGGCTCTGTCTACTGCCACAGACACAGACACTGCCGTGTGCACATAGTGGGTGCTGTCTGTTCCTGCTGCCCACACACCTGCACACACATACTAGTCTGAGGGATGTTTTTATTGATAGTCTTAAGCATCCAGCACTACAGCAAGCACGGCCATTGCCCTGGGAAGGTTAGGGCCCGTTCACCAGCATGCTCCAGGGCTGACTAATGCCCAGAGCAGAGTGAGCAGAAGTCCCGTGGGCAGAGGTGTGTGTGGGTCCTAGGGCGAGGACACAAACTCTTCGAAGACAACAGTGGCCTTTGACATAGAAAGGAAACAAGAATTCTAGGCTCTATGTCTTCACAGTCACAGGATTGAAGAAGGAAAAGCATTCCCCAGGGATCGCAAACCAGAAAATAGCTTCCTTGAGAGAAGGTGACTGGGGCTGTCTGTCCAAGAGGACATCAATTGGAATTAGCTGGTTATTGGATCTCACGTTGATTGGGATCACGGGGCCCACTGGGGAAGATGCTGTGTTTAAGTCTGAGGCTGCTCCAGAACCCAAACTCTCAGAAAGGTGAGATCCCACCTAAGAGTAAGGAACTTCCTCCCCAGTAAATGTGCAGTAAAGTGCAGGCTGAGCAATCCCCAGGCCACACATGGAGCCACAAGTGGGGCCGGGACATTGCAGGCTGTGCTGAAGCACAGAGAAAGAGCATTCTCGTGGGAAGCTCAGTGGGATGGACACCAGCAACCACCAGAGGGCTGAGGGCCTGAAAGCCTTGGTCACATAGTTGCATCATGATTTGAATTCTAGGTGGTCGATGTTTCCTGTTATCAATAAACAAATGAATAAATATCTAGTGAGCTCCTGAGTTCTTGGTTAGTTATTACACAGTTATGCTCGGTCCCTCCTTTTGGTTCCATAGTAGGGTTATTGATCTCTGCTGAAATAAATAAGTGAAAAGCTATTCAAGCTAGGTATGATAATGCACACCTGTAATTACAACACTTTGGGAAGTGAGGCCAGAGGAAACCAAATTCAAACTCAGCCTTGGCAACCTAGCAACTTTGGAAAACCTTATCTCAAAAAAAATAAAAATAAAAATCAGAAGGGCTTCAAGGATAGGTTAGTACAAATGTCCTGACTTTAACTTCCAATACGGGGAGGAGGGGGCCCCTATGCAAAGATCTCATGATTACTTTTACTTTACTATTGGAAATAAATTATCCAAAGGGGAGACTAGTTTCTCCATGTTACAGCTCACAGTTTAAAGACAAACGGGCAGTGCAGGAAAGACCTCCATCTGGCAGCCGGGCTGGCTTTACGCTAAGCACAGCTTTCAAGAAGAATGCAAAGTAGGCTGTCAGGCCTGAAGTAATGAAGGCAACTGGAGAATCTCTCTCACAAATTGCAGCCTAATTGTCACCACGGGTGAAGAGCTTGTTAATGTGCCCTTTATCCTTTGAAGAATGTGAAGGAGAGAGAAGACTTGGGAAAAAGTAGAAAATCAAACAAGGAGCTCCAAATATTTTGCATTCCGCAGTGCTGCTATCTCCTGAGTGGACAAAGCCCTGGAAGTCGCTTCTGAACAGTCATGGCAAAGTTTAGCTGCCCGAAGGATGGCAGTGCCCTGGGGCTGCAGGTGCCTGGTGGCTTCCCTCCCGTTCCTGGGGCTAAAACTTACCGTAACTGAGCAGCCAAAGCGAAAGGAATAAGTTGAGGTCTATGTTTAAAACTGTGTGTGACTTTGAGCTGGATTTTCGTGCATCTCCTCACCATAAGTGAGCTGGGTGAAGCATGCTGTCTCTCGAACATGAGGGGTCCACCATCTAGTGCAGTCACAAGCACACAGCAGACGCTGCGAAGCCCACATTTCTCGTCCACATCTCGTTCTGTGTCTGCCGCCCAACTCCCTACACAGAGGGCCTTGGCCAACCAGGGCCACTTTGAAGAAGGAAATGGTGTTCACTTTGCTTGCCCAAACCCAGCCACCATGATATGTGGCCTGCCTGGGGACAAAATGCACCACTGTTCCGCTGTTTCCATGACTCCTGAGAGTAGAAGGCTGACTCAACTTGTGTATTTGCGTTTAAATTACATGCATATGTGTTTTGTGCATATACTTATACATTAAATATATGGATTAGCATTGGTATATGGAGCCCAATTCTCACTGTAATTCCCTAGGACCTACGCACTGAGTGATAGAATGCTGAATATTTGTCCTGTCACCTCGAAATAGCCTGTGTTCACCAGGACAGTGTCACAGATTGAGGAGCAGCACATGGGGCATTGCCATCAGTGCTTCTGTAAGGGTGGCCAGGCCTCTTTCAGGGAGCTTCAGACACACTATCAGGATGGGCACAGCCACCCCAACCCTGCCGTCAAGGACACCAAACAGGAAATGAGCGCCAGTCCTCTGCCACCTGTCCTACACTAGCGTAGGAATGTGGGGCCAACTTCTTGTCCTGAATCCCGGCTCTGCCTGCTGTAGTCCTGCGGAAAATGTTCTTCCATCTCCCCGTGGCTGAGATGATCAGAGTCAAGGCCAGATGCTCTGACTGACTTGTCACACGATGCTCACTCCAAACCAGGCATCAGCCAACTGCAGGCTGCTGGGTGAAACACAAGCTCTCCAGAAGTGTGCTCTGTGTATTATTTGGGACACATTTTAGAAATGTATCTGCTGTTTACCGGAAATTCACACTGAACCAGAGCCTTGGACTTTTCCTTGCTAAATCTGGCAAACTTACCTGGGCTGAATCCAGCCTGCTGCCTGTTTTTGTAAATAAAGTTTTATTGGCACACAGCCATACACATTCATTTACATATCATGTGAGACTGTTTTCACACCAGGACGACAGAGCTGCATGGCTGCAACAGAGACCGTCTGGTTTGCAGAGCCTAAAATATTTACTCTCTTGTCCTTCACACACACACAAAAAAGTCTGATGGCTGGTTTGTATGATGTGTGTCTCGGACAGAACTCACCTGCTTGGTGGCCTTGCAGTCTACACAGAATTTGCCCACTGTGCTGGTCGGTGATGGAATGAGTTTGTCTCTCCTACCACAAATTCCCTGATGTTCACTCATATGGTACCTATCACCCTCTGAGTCCTGGCCACGACTTGCCAGGTGGGCAGACTCACTTCCTGACCAGCCTACAGTCGCTGGAGGGCTCCTCACAGGCAGCCTGGTTCATGGCTGCCCAGGTTTGGCCTTTGTCCCCCCGTCATTGTGTCCCTGAGGAAGGTGGAACAGTGCCTCCGTAATCCGGGTACAGGACGGGACACTGCATTCCAGACAGCGCTCTTTCTCTGGGTGACACAAACCCCCCAGGAAAGATTTAGGACATGGGCTCCCAACACGGACTGTGCAACTACCACTCTTGTTCCATTAAGCAAATCATTTTTCTTAGGCAAAAACTGAGGCTTTTAGTTTTCCTGGTAAAGGGAAATGGGGGCTGGCCTCCTTGAGTCTCACTGAAGACAAGCACATAAGCCCAGAATCGCTGTGCCACTTTGCCTTGCTTTAAATCTGCAGCTAAGTGCATTCCCAGGGGTTCTGCGGAGCAGCCCTTCTTCCTGCACAGCGAGCCCAGTGTGTCCTTATCTCCTGGTCCAGGGAGGAGCAGGAAGCTCCGAGATCTCAGGAGCCGTGTGCTACCTCCCCAGGGAGCAGGGCAGGCTGGACGCAAGGAAGGACCGAGTCAGTGCCAGGAAGGGCTGTGTGAAGACAGGGACACAGCCAGCCCCTGGGCCCCAGGATTGCACAGCAGTCCGTGGGCACATCCACTTGGGCATGGCTGGGTGGCAGGTTTGTGGGCATCAGTGCCACTGCATGCTACCCAATCCCACACTCAAAAGCAAAATGTCAAGTCTGTATGGAATCTCAGTCGAGAGGAGACTGATGGCGGAGCTGAGAGCCACAATCTGTCGTTTCTGCAGCTGCCGCCCTGGTCCCTCAGGAGCCTCTGTTCCGTCGGCTGCCACAGTGAAGGAAGAAACAGCACAGAGCTCTCAAGGGGAATGGAGAAGCCAGCGGTGCAGCAGCTTCTATGTGGACACAGGGTGCTGCTTTCTTCTCCCCCTTCACACCCCATATTAATCCCAGATCAATGCTGCCCCGCTGGAGGGAATTCAGGCCCCAAGGCCATCTTCATGCAGACAGCAGCAGCCATGGGCCTGCTTAACACTGGCTGCCTCTCTGGCCAACCCGCTGCTTCTGGAAATGAGCTCCTTTCCGTGAGCCCTGCAAAAACCAGGCCTCTGAATGGGCCAGTGTAGCTCCCACCCGTTGCTATTTCACACTCAGGTGAGGTTTGCTTGGCCAGCAGTGACCTTGCAGATGCCTTCGAGCTAAAGTGCTGTGTTTGTCTGCATGGGTGGCCCCTGAGCAGGCGAGGCTCTGTTCTCGCCTTCTGTCCTCTTCAAAGCCCTTTTTGTGGCTCCAGTGCAGCTCTGCATTCCTGCCGTTTCCTTTTTTCTAGGTGTGGTGATAGAAAAAGCGGAATGAGAATCAGCAAACCTGAGCTCCTCTGGGCCAGTGTCTCAGTGTTCCTTCTGCTCTGGCATCTGCCCTGAGTCCTAGGGTGGAGCCTGGCCCAGCAGGGCCCTTCTGGCTTCACCATGTCCCTAGGTGAGGTACAGAGTGACATCCATGTGACCTGACACTGACACTGCAGTCTGAGGTGCAAGGGCCATGGCCGCCCCTATGCTTTCCCCACCCTGCCCAGCCGGCTGACCTCCAGCAGCACTTCCCAGATTTGTTCTTGAAAGGACACCACAGTGGGCATGAGTCTGGTGACTGTGCATGGCTGGGACTGGCAGTCTGTGCTTAACCAAAGAAACCAAACCACGGCCCTTCTGCACCACTTCAGGAATATAAACCAGGACAACCAATACGGAAATACTGGGGATCTGACGTTGTGGGAGAAGAGCTAGAAATTCCACGCAAGCCAGCCCTTCTGCTCCTGCGCATCTTCCTGAAAGAGCTATAGATGTTGCACTGCAGTGACCCAGGCACATGTGTGCATAGAGCAGCACAGTTCATCATAGCTGCTCTTTGTGGATTTTTAGGACCAAACTCAGGATCTTGTGCTTGGAAGGCAGCCACCAGAACCACTGAGCTACATCCCTGGCCATCATAGCTACATCTTGGAAGTGGCCATCAACAGATGAATTGTTAAGAAGTGTGGTATCTATATACAATGGAGTATTACTCTGCCAGAAAGATAAACTTGAGTCATTTGTAGAAAAATAGATGCCCTCGGGACCATCATGCTAAGTGAAATAAATGCTGCATGGTTTCTCTGATGTGAGAAATCCAAAGTATAAGTAATTTTTTTTTTTTGAGATAGGGTTTCACTTTTGTAGTTCAGGATGGCCTTGAGCTCAGCCTTGAACTCACAGCAGTCCTCCTGCCTCTGCTTCCCAACGACTGGGATTACAGGTGTGAGCCACCACGCCTGGCAGTAATTTTTTAAATAAAAGACAGAAATGGGGAGATTTATTTTGCAAATGGGAAGGAGATCAAGAGAGGGAAGAGGGGGTATAAAAGACAAAAAAAGGAAATAGAAAGAAGTCAGATGTCTTGAGTACTCATACTACCCTCTAAGGTGAGTGTAAATATTATGTACCACTAACATGAACCAATAAAACATGTTTTTAAAGAAAGAATCCACACCAAGCCCAGATCCAGACACCACTGTCTGCTCTGCCATAGGACAGGTTACCAGCTGCCCTTGCAAGGGCCCAACAAGCTGGTGGGCAGCAGCAGGAGGGTGTGCACAGCTGCCCCACATCAGGAGGGGACCAGGGCCAGAAGCTAACCTCAAGCTGCATCGCTATCTGGGGCTCTTGAGGACCAGGCCCTTCGTGCACTGGCTTCCATCTTCCTACACCCAGAGCTCAGTTCCAGAAGCTTGAGGAAGCCGCCATTTTCCCTAGGGCTCCTGGGTCGCAGGCTGTTTGGACACTGTGAACTAGGGCTGCACTGGGGCTTCTGCCCTGCCAAGGCTGCTCTGACATGGACAGTAAGAAGCTTATAATAGGGTCTTGATTCAATCATACATTCTAAAAGATTCTCAGAGATTTGATATATATGAGATCTCCAGTTACCTTCTACCATCTGTCTACCTCCGACAAAGCCCGTGGTACCAGGACCCAGTGGGGACTTGAATTGGAATACTTTATATCTTGGTACTTTTTCTGACTTTGTTGGGATGTGATAAGAATTCATAAAAGGATAAACACACTTTTCACATTCTAGCAAAACCAGGAGTGATCGACCACTGGGTGGCTTGGAACAGCCAGCAAGCCCACCGTGGCATTGATCTACCCCACAGACACGTCTTTTTCTCCCCTTTGCAGCCCATGCTGAAGGAGATTTCCCTGGCCTGCAGGGCAAAGAGCAAATGTCCCGCTTCTTCAGCCATGTGCCCGAGGGAGCAGAGCTATGCGGCAGCCGCAGAGCTGCCCAGGGAAAGAGAAAGCTTTGGCTGGTGGGGGAGGCTGTGGCTGAAGCAGCTCACTGGCCTGAAAATGGCAGATCATTTCGTCAAAGCTCATGGTCAGCACGGAGACCTCGTTCAAGGACCCCGAAGTGTGGCGCCACAGCAGCCTGAGCTCACCTTGGAAGTTCCTTCCGATACGTCCAGAAGTCCTGGGAGAAAGGTTTCGTGATGAGAGCTCTCAGATAACATACAAGATCCCCAGGTAACTTCACATCTCAGATAATCAGGTAGATCTAGTATTTCCCAAATATGCATGTGGCTTACTTATTTTAAAAATTCTTCTTATTATATTTTTATTGACTAAGTCTGGCCACACTCCCCATGCCATGACCTGTGAAACTTGCTAACATTTGGTCCAGAAGCCGGGACTCTCCCTCCAGACTGGGATGGGAAGCCAAGAACCACAGTGAGCCCCCCTCTCCCAAATGGAGAACATTCGAAAGGCGAGAAATTTTGATTTGAAACTTCTGTTTAGCATTTACACATATGTCTGTGTTTAGAAGTACTAAGAAAACCTTAAAGTGTAAATATCTTTATTTAAATTACTCACGTCTTAGACATTGAGGAAAAGCAATTATCTAAAAGTAGAAACAAAATGGTTTTTTGGAAACAGAAAATACTATTCACTTTGAAGACTCAAAAGTAGATGCGGGTTTTAACTCACGCATTCGCAGCAGCCGGCCTGGTCCTCACCCCACGCTGAGGAGAGGCCCCAGATGACCCAGCCCAGAGCTGAGTCCTGCTCTGACCCCACCTCAGACTCTGCTCATCTCCTTGGCTCTCCTTGACACATCCTGCTCTTGTCCCAAACTGACCTTCCCAAAGCCTTGATCCAATGCAAGCCCTCCCGGGTCCCCACAATTTACCTTAAGGCGTAGAGCTCTGTGGGGCCCTCAGTCACCTTCTCACTCCCGCTGTGCCTCTTACCCAGCCCAGACTGCCCTCCTCTAGCAACTGCCGCTGTCATCTGTGCCCAAATAAATCATGGTGGCCTCTCAGGTTCCCAGTGAGACCTGGACACTCAGCTGTGTCTCTCTGGGCCTCTCACCGCACCCAGCCACAGCCCTCAAGGCTCCACAGCCACAGAATGCTGGCTTGTGTCCCTTCCTCCTAGACAGCAACTCCTTGTGGACCAGACCAAGATGTACTCACCATGACCCCAGCAACTGAACTCCATGTGCAATGCTAGTGCAGGCCCTGTGTATCGATACTGGACGGGCTTGTATATAACAGCGGGGTGGCTGCATCCACCCCTCCAGGACCCAAGTCCTCACGAGCTCCCCCTCTCTGTGACTCAGTACGCCCTTAAGGGAGCGAGACTCGGTGGCACAGAGGGCCTGGGGCTCTTGGTAGAGTCTGTTGGGTGCTTGTGCCAGAGGAAGCAGCTTTTCTGCATAGGGATACAGAGGCAGCATGCAGCAAGGCTGTGCATAGGAGTGACAGCTGTCGTCTGCCCTAGAGGCCACTCAGGGAGTAAATCTCCAGCCCCTGTGGGGCCTCAGAGCACCAACCCTGCCCAGGGACAGACGCAGCTAGACAGGAAGTGACAGCTGTGATGTGCGAAGCCATTCATTTTTTTGCAAGGATTCATTCTGCAGCCCTGGATGATAAGAATGAGTGTGTCCACATGCTCATATCCTTGTGAGACAGTGCTGTTCATGTGTGTGGTACATACCAGGTCACCACTCATGGACTTATACAAGAATCTTCTATTGAACATGAGCCATGTATTGGTTTCAAATAGCTCATCTAGCTCCAAAATCCATGTGCATCTTCAGAAAATGAAGATTTGCCAAGATTCAGGTTAATCCAAAGCAAAGCCAAGGCCAATTTCAAAAGAGGAATCCCAAAGCATCCCACACACTGGCCCCCTACATAGCATGGGTTCAGCACGGGGCCTCCCAAAGTGAACCCTGTATGGGACACAATTTCCAGGTCCACAGGCCATGTTGTATGTGTGTTAAAAAGCCAGCTCACCATCCTTATTGTGTGCTAGGGGTGTTTAATTATAAACCAAAATGCAGGGCAACACTGAGTCACTCCAAAAGGAGAGAGGGGAGATGGGTGGTCAGGAGGGGTGTATGTCAGGCCTCATGGCCATTCAGTGGTAGCTCCAGGGAGGAAAGAGAGGCAAGGTAGGACATGTGACTGCTCAGAAGGGTCCTGGGCCCGGCCTGTCTTGACCTGTTGCTAACCATTCAGCAAAGCAAACTGGATTCCAGGCCCCACCCTGTTATGATGAGGCTCACCGAGCAGCTCCCATAGCAGTCCCCACACTCCATTTCCAGAGGATGAATGAGCCCCGGCATTGGCTCCCAGATCAGGACTCCTCCTTCAGATTCCACAGCCAGTGAGGTTCTATCTCTGCATCCTGGAGACTGTGGCACATGCACCTCCTCCTGCTCTGCCACCACCCTCCCACAGTCACCCAGGTCCCTTCCCTCTTTCCCCTTCTCAGTCTAGGCATCTCCCAGCGCACATTCAGACCGGAAAGAAACTGAGAAAAGTGCACTGGGACCAATAAGACTAGTGAGAACACAGGAAGTCCTTCCTGCTGCTGGGAGGGGTACAGGACTGTTCTCTGCCACCAGGGACACCTGAGCAAGGCTCTGCTCCTCTCTAGGCAGCTCCCGGACTCAGGGACAACACAGAGTTATGTTTGAGGGATGGATGCTCAAGACCCCTGCTCTGTCCTCACCCTGAGCTCCAGACCAACAGTAGCAGCAGTCCCGCTCACGGTAAAGGCCTCGCTGTGGGTGGAAGATGTGGCTACACCCTGAGAGAGATGACCTTCCAGGCCATTAAGGTGCCCAGAGAAAGACTCACTTCCCTGAAACCTTTGGAAATGAGCGAAACCCTCGGCTTTCCTTCACCACCCTCTATCCTGCCAAGTTTCCAGTTAGCAATTCAAAAAAGTTCATTTGCACTCCACGCTTCACAGGGTTTTGAGCGTCTCATTTTTGTCTTCAATAAGAGCAAACTAGCCAGATTTCCACAGAAGAAGATGATATTTTAGAGGGGTTCACCCCTCGGAGACAATGTGGGTTCATATTTGGCCATAGGGTATCCGCGCAGGGAGGACCTGCTGACCATTACGTCTGAGCCTCTCACGTGCTGAGTGAGACCACCAGGGCTGCATATTTGCTGGGGACTCTGGGCTCTGTCTGCACTTGTTCACAGGATAGGCCAGGGCAGACGCAGATAGCACGGATAAAAGAAAAGATCACGTGAGTTTTCCTGACTTTCTCACAGAATTTTACAGCCATTATTTTTTAATAAGCCTTCTATTTTAGAATAATTATAGATTTATAGAAAAAGTTGCACTGATAGACCAGAGAGCCATCCTCAGCTGGCATCCCCGGGACTCCCACAATGCACTGTTGGAGCAACAGTCCCACAGCACAGTTCTGGAAGCAACCCCAGGACCAGCCCCAGAGTCCACACGCTCTTTACGGATCTCCCTCCCATCGCAGGACACCACAGCCACTATATTGCAGCACTCTAAAGGCCACAGAGACAGAGACCCTCCTGCCCAAACACACACCACACCCTCAGTGGATCTGTGTGGATGGCTGGGAGCTAATTAATTACCTGGTTCATTCATTCACTAGGATCCAAACATGCATATTAATCACAGTGACCTTCTGTCTCGAGAAAGCTGGTCTCTTGGGATGGGCAGCAACTGCCCAGAGAGAAGGTGTCTGGCTTCAGCATCACAGTCAACAGTCAGTGCGCAGCATATGACACTTCTGATCTTATAGAAAACAGCACAGAAATATGCTTATAACAGAACCAGGCCTGGGTCCTTGGATTTTCTGTCTTTCTGGATGCGCTAAAGAGAAGGAAGAATTATTAGCGTGAGAAGACACAGCCACCTATAGCTGCCCACCTTCCTCCCCAGGAGCGGGAGACCAAGAACCTAAGAGATAGCACCATCCTCCTCTCTCAGACCCAGAGTCCAAGGAAGCAAGGTGAAGTTTGAGACCAAAGAAATAAAAATGTAAATTTAACAAGAGTCTGTGTTTTACAAAACCAAGACTTTTCTGATGCAAAGGACTCATCTCAGCCATAACCAACTGTGTGAACAAGAACTTTTCTTTCCAACAGCGTTAGTTAGTACAAGGTATTGGGAGCTTGGTGCCCATCAGGAGCCACTTGGGATACTGGCTTTCTGGCTCCAGCTTCCTAGTTGGTAGCTGCTCCATCTTCTCCTTAAGATGGAGACAGTTATGGCTAGGGGAAGCTCATTCACAAAGCATTTGTGTGAGACCATGGCTTCCATCTCTTACCTCCACCCTACAGACAAAAAAGGAGACAAATACTTATCGAAGGGAGGGTGCAGGTTGGAAAGAAGTGGTCTGGTTAAGGGTGCCTCCAAAAAATGATGGGGAAGGAATCCTGGATGGCCAGAAGCAAGCCAGTGAGCTCAGGAAGACACCACAGTCTATCAGCCGTCACACCAAAACAGAAATTGCAAATGGCGGCCCAGTGCTGCCCGGGAAGACACTACATGACCCATTGTCAGAAGTACCACACAGTCCACCCCAAAGGCCAGCCACAGGGCAGCGGCCTCGAAGGCAGGGCCTGGACCCATGAGGAACAAGCTGGAAGCCTGAAGTCTGTGTTCAAACATCAAGTGCAGGTATCGCTGCACTTTGAATCCTGAGACTTACTGCCCAGAGACTCTCAGAGACCAACCGTTCAACCTCATTCTAAGGGTCAGGTTCCACATAAGAGATGTGAGGGGCTTCACATAAAACCCTCCATGGAAAGTACTCCACATAAAATCCTCCCACAACAGAAATGCACAATCTCATTCCATTTACTTACTTTTTTCTGAAGAAACCATTCGAAAGGCCTAAACATCGATAGTACTACTGCTACTAAGAACATTTACTTGTTATTATCTAAAATATTATGCCAAACTTTATCATATAGAAGAACACTACTCATGTAGTAATATACCACAGCATATCAATATGGTACATTAGTATCATCTACGATGGTTATCATATTAATAAGTCTATGGTAGTAACTACACCTAATAAATAAAGGTATCACAGACCAACATTAATGAAGTAACTATACTCAAACTTCAAGTCATGCCAGACACCAGGTTTGATGCTCTCAGTGCCCCCCAAGCAGATATCCTGACGGTGGCCCAGTCTCAAGGGTCTAAGAGACACCTGAGCATATTTCTAAAGAAAGAGTAAGTAGTTTGTCAAAGACACGAAGTGTTTGGAGAACAGTGTCTCAGGCGGCAGGAACAGCACACGTGAAGGTCCAGAGTGAGCACTGTGCACTCAGTCACAGACAGACCCATGGACCCCAGTGCTGACCAGGAGAGGTGCTGGCGACCATGGCTACCAGCAGAGGCGGAGATCAGGCTGCACCAGGCCCGTCAAGGCCAGAGGGGCTGGTTTTACTCAAAGCCTTGGGAGGCAATGGACAGGTCATAAGACTGAGGAGGTGTGAATCGATTCTTCACAGGGATGGGACAAGCGCCCTTTGTGCTGTGTGAGCATGGCGGGAACTCTGGATTTGCACACCTGAGTGAGGGCAACAGCTGGTGTGCAAGGTGGGCAGAAATGCGGATCCCCAAAGTAACTGGGAAAGAATATTGCCTGGCATGTCCTAGCAGAGAAGGGACAGATGAGGGAGATGGAAATGTAAGGGCACATTCTGATCTGTCCTTGGTAGAGAAAAGGCCAAGTCCTAAGCAGAAGGCAGAGCTGCAGCCTAGAGACACACATCAAAGAGGTGGTGGTGTCTTCATTGTCATCCAGGGAGCCACAGAGGGGACAGACCTCAGGATGGAGCTGAGACAAACTCGGCAGTGCTCAACGTGTGGTCCCAGAGCCTTGGGTTCTCAATACATGTTCAAGGGGTCAACAAAGTCAGACCTCTCCTCTTCCGACTTAGGCATGATTTTCCCATTTTGCTCTTAGCCCTTCACAAGTGCACAGAGGTTTTGCAAAGATTCTGTGATGAATGATCCTACCCTGAGAGCAGAGGCAAGGGTGGCAGCTCGTGCTGTAACACGTGCACCATGTTCTTAAAGCTGAAGGGAGCAACATTTCCAACAGGCACTTAGCAAATGTAAAAGAAATCTATTTGAGACAATCTGCTAATTATCTGCGAGGAGAGCAGAGCCTAAGTCCTCTGGGTGAGACCCTTTCCCTGAAACCTCCAGGAAGCTGAGGGAACTCTTCAGCATCCCTTCTGCTCCCTTCACCTCAGAGGCCAGCCAGGGTGGTGGGATGTCCAGGTGGGACAGACCCGAAGCACTCTGGTCACCTCAGCTGGACTGCAGAAGTTTTGGTCCAGGGAGGAATGGGACACAGCCCTGGGGCACACTTTCCTCCCAGGTCCCTTTGCAGGGGTGGGAACATTAGCTCAGGTAGGTGTGTCAGGATTCCTGGGACTTTTCCCCTGCCCTCATACCCTGAAGAGGCTTCATACCACTCAGACCACCACCCCTTCCAATGCCCTGTTTGCAAAATGAAGTGTCACTTAAGAGAAATAGGCCACTGCAGCCCTCCAGAGAGGGAAAGAAAGGATTTATCTGGGAGATAGACAAGCTGTAAAAACAAAGACCTCTGCCTCTCCTCAAGAGAGATGACTTTATTTGGAACAGAGGAGGAGGAGGAGGAAGTTCAAGCCCAAGGATGCTAACAAAACAAAAGCTGTTTTAGTGGCCAGAAATTTAGAGGCTGGGGCTCCATGCTAAACTGCAGACCAGCTAGCAATTGCCAGAGGGAGCCAGGAAGAGACAGTGAGGAAGAGTCTTTCTGGGGTTAGAACAAGACTCATAAAGCAGCCTGGCAAACAGAATGAGTTTAATTGAAACTGGCTTTGGAGCAATTTATGCCCAGGGGCACTGTCAAAAACAATAGAGCTTGGAGCCAGAATTCTCTGAGGCTAACATCGGATGGTAACACCAAGGGAGGAAGACAATGGAGTAAGAGGGGAAGGGACAGTCACAGACAGCCCTACTAACCCACTGCCATTGCAAGGTGACTGTGCATGCCCCAGGCGCCCTTCAAGAGTGACATCACAGGCTTCACACTGCGAAGGAGGCCGATGTGAGTGAAACAGTCTAGCCAGATCACTAAATAAATAAACAAGCAAACAGCCACATGCCCTGGGGTGACAGGACTCGGGATCCAGAAATGCTTAAGTGTCTAGTTCTCAACAAAAAAAAAGATTATGAGACATACAAAGGAAAGTGTGACCCAAATACAGGAAAAGAAGCAGGCAACAGAAATTGCCCTCAAAAGGATTCATTTGTCAGATGGAACAAAAACTACAAAACAGCTTCTCCCAGTATGTTCAGAGAGAGAGGGAAAAAAAACCTGCTTCCGGAGGTAAGAGGACCGGGTGATGTCTGTATCTCACTTAATTAGGAAATCAATAGAGAAATGGAAATGATTTTAAATCCAAGTAAAAATTCTAGAACTGAGCAATTGCCAAAATGAAGAATACACTAAGTAGATTTCAGCTATAAGAATAAAAAAAAGTAGGGATAGAGTTGTAGAATATACAAAGTAAGGAAAGAGTCTGAATAAGCATTGGAGAAATGCAGGCACATGACACACCAGAGTGTGGAGAGAGAGAGCACAGGGAGTATAGAATTGAGGGAAAAACAGGAAATTGTGGGGGGAAACAGGAGCTGAAAACTTCATGCTTTCAATTTAAAAATAATAATCCATGCCATTTAAGAAACCCAATAATTTCCAAGTATAATACAGAGACTCACAAAGAGACACGTCATAGTAACAATGTTGCAAGACAAAGATAGAATCTTAAAACATATGAGAAAAAAAAACCCCAACTTATCAGGAGACTCCGGAAAGATAAACTGCTAACTCCTCATCAGAAACGATGGAGGTCGGCCAGCAGTGGATGGCACCCAGAGGGGCTAGAAGCAAAAAAAAAAAACACCATCAACGCACACTGCTACCTCGGGCAAACAAAAAGGTGAAATGAACATTTCCAGATAAACAAAACTGAGAGATTGGTGGCTAGCTCACAGACTTGATAAAAAGTGCAAGCAGCACTACAAGTAGCAGACCCAGATGGTGATTCAAGTTCACATGGAAAACAGACCACGGGTAAAGAAAACTAATCATAAAAGAAAAGAATTAAATTTGTCTTCTTATGTCCTCTCCTAATTTACTTAATAGTGTAAAAACAATATGCGTATGATTCCACTGTCGGGCACACAGTGTATAGATTTGCAATTATAGGACAAGAACAGTGCAAAGGAGGTTGGTTATAATAAAGTTGCATATCAATTGATAGTAACTTGTATCCATCTGATTAGTTTATTAATAATTATCATATATTATTATCAGTGTATAATTTATTATAAGAGAAATTGAGAACAAAAAATAAAAAATTAATATAACAAAGATTATATGATTGTTTGCATGTCTTCTGTAACTTCTTTATGATGTACACTTATGTAAAATAATGATTCTAAAAACATATTGTTGGATTTGTAACAGTTATCAATTTATACAGCAATAGTAGCAAAGAAGAAAATAGAACTGCACAAAGTAGCATTTTCTTATCTCACTGAATTGTTATTATAAATCCAAAATTGATCCTGTGTTATGATTTATACTGTAAGCCCCAGAGCAATAAATAAGAACAATTTTTAAAATGTATAGTGAAAAATAATTACGAAATTAAAGTGTTATATTAGCAAAATACTCATTAAAAGCAAAGGAAAGAAAGAAAAAAAGGCACAGAAGAGCAAAAAGCACTCAAGAAAAATACCAAAGAAGCAAAATGATAAACATGAGTCTAACCACTCAGTGCGAACACGAAATATAAATATGTACTGTTACCTAAAAATATGATGAATGTTTGAATTTTTTAAAATTTATTATAGTAAAAGACACATTGCCATTAATCCCCCTAAAAATTCTCCTCATTTCCAGACTTCTCCATTTTTCTTACCAGTTTCTGAAGCAGATCTAGAAGCTCTCTTTCCTGTCCTATCCTATGTTGTCTTGGCTGCCTTGATGTTCTGAATTAACTAAAATGTTTCCCTTTCATGGTCATCATGACTTTGGAAAAGAGTCACCAGTCCCAGTGGCCAGTCTGGCAATCAGCTGGGTGAGGACACAGCATCACAGTCGACGAGCTGCCTCTCCCTCGGATGGCGCTCGGTGCGGTACTCACTGTAACTTCCTACCATGCCTTGTGGAGACACCAGGAATGAGCACTTCCAGAACTGTTCACGAAGAGCAGAGTGAGGGGTCAGTGCGTCTGAAGCGAAGGGCACCGATGGCAGAGTGTACATCCCACATTTCTATTACTCCTTACAGATTAATAATTCAGTCAAAAGGCAGAGATTGTTAAACCTGATTTTAAAAAGTCTACGATGTCTGTAGAAAGTGTACATTATCTTTAGAGATATGAATAACTAAAAGGATGAGAAAAGATATAACATGCAAACAGTAATTATAAAAGATCTAGCATGGCTTTAATAATATCAGAAAAAATAGATTTTAAAACAAACAAAAAATGCTGCTATACTAAGACCAAGCCATTTATAATGATGTAAGAGTCATATCATTATAAATTATACTAATTATCAGCCTGTGTGTACCACCAACAGCGGAGAAAATAAGGAGCAAAAACTAACAGAATTAAAATCAGAAGTAGATAATTCTACTTTAATGATTATAAATGTCAGTGTTCCAGTTTCAGTAAGGGAACCAAGGAGATAAACAAGCAGAAGCCTTTACCCACACCATGAGCATACTACCCTGTTACCGTGTGTGCAACGGGCAATGTCACAGGGCTCACATTCTTCTTAAGCACACACTGAATATTCTATAACAGACAACACGTGGGCTCAAAAGACAAGCCCACTACATATTAAAGGATATAAAGTTCTCCAACATCGATGGAATGAAATTAGAAAAAATGAAATTTTGTACATTTCACACATTTGAAATATACACAAATTAAACAGTATACTCTTAAATAAATGTAGAAACTAGGAAATTTGAGATTAGTGGAAATATAAAACCAAAAGTGTGAAATGAAAGGCTGGGGATTTAGCTTGGTGGTTTGGGCGCCTGCCTTGCAAGTCCAAGGGCCTGGGTTCTATCCTGGTAACCACACACAACAACACTGGATGTGGAGACTCACGCCCACCAGCAATCAGAACCGCATACCACAATGCCAGGTGTGGTAGCTCATGCCTGTAATCCCAGCACTTGGGAGGCAGAGGCAGGAGGACTGCTATGAGTTTAAGGCTGAGCTCAGGGCCAGCCTGAACTACAAAAGTGAGACCCTGCCCCCCCCAAAATGTGAAATGCAGGAAAGCAACAATTTTAGAGACATCTATAGCTTCACTTTCCATCTTTAATATTTTAAAGAATATCTTAAATTGGTAATCTAGCTTTCTACTACATACTAGAAAAAAGAACAAACTAAGCCTAAAGCATAAAGCAAGCAAAGGAAAAAGAGAATTAAGACTAGATCAGAGACAAACTGGATGGAAAATTAAGAAATTCAAAAGTTAGTTCTTTGAAAAGATGAACAAATTCAACAAACTTTTACCTAAAAGACTCAAATTATTAAAATCAGTAACAAGAGTGAGATACCACTACTCATCTTACAGAAATAAAATTTACTGCAAGAAAATATTATGCTAGGAAATTAGATAATCTAGATGAAATGGACAAACTTGTAGAAAGACACAAGCTACTGAAATTTTCTCACACACAAAAAAACAAGAATTCTAAATAAACCTGTAACAAACAGTAAATGCAGAATTTGTAATTGTCTTTGTTACTTTCCCAATACTCAACTCTTGCAACTTCGAGGAGAGGTTTCTTTCGGCTTGTGGATTCAGTACATGGCCGATCAGCTTCAAGGCAGGCAGCATGGCAGGAGGTTACAGTGGCGAGAAGTGGTTCACTCCACAGTGGCCAGAAAGCAGACATAAGGAGGAGCTGGGGCGAGAGCTATGTCCTTCCGGGTTGTCCTCCATCGGCCCACCTCCCAGCAAGCCCCACTTCCTCATAACAAGTCAACTGTGGCACCTTCATGAACCAGTCATCTTCCAAAAGCCCCGCCTCTGAATAGATGAGGCACATGGGGAACACTGGAGATCCAAACCATAGTAGTAATTTATAAGCTTTTAACAAAGAAAAACTCAGTCCCAGGTGACTTCACAGATTCCACCAAATATCTTTGAAAGAATTAATAGAAATTACTTATGCAGTATTCAGAAAATATTACTTCAAAATTTAAGAACTTATTTTTATGAAAACTACAAATATCTTCTATGAATATTGACACAAAAATGCTCAATACAATATAGCAAACAGAACTTAGTCACATATAAAAATGGATTATACTCCATGACCAAGTGGGACTCAGTCTAGAAATGTGAGATGGTCCCACACATGAAAACAGGTCAGAGTTATGCACTTTATTAATAGAAAAAAGAACACGTTTGTACTACTAGATGCAGAGAACACATATGACAAAATCTAACATCACCTCATGATCAAATGGTCAACACACTAGGAATAAAACGGGACTTCCTCACCCAAGAAAGGGCATCTATGAGACACCCACTCTAACATCATACTTCATCGTAGCAGACTGGGAACAAAGATGTCTAATCTCACCACTTCTATTCAGCATTGTACTAGAGGTTGCAGCTAAGGCGATTAGACAATTAAAAATAAATAAAAGGCATCCAGATTTGAAAGCAGGGGCAGTAGCTTTCCTCGCATGAGCTTAAATATAGAAAATTATAATGAATCCACTGATAGAAAAGAACTAATTAAAAATTCAGCAAAGTGAAAGTTACAAAATCAATACATAAAACATCTACTACAGTGTTACCTCAGTTCACAAGTTTAATTCCTCTTTGCCCAATTCGGGTCGCAAACCAAACTGGATGAGAACTGAATCAAATTTCCCCATAAGGCCAACACTGAACATGACTATTGAATGGTCACATTCTATGCAAAAGTTAACTTAAAAAGTATTACAAAGATAATTATGAAAGATAAAACTAAGAAACTATTAGAAGAAAATACAGGAGGAAATCCTCATGACCTTAGACTAGAAAATATGTTCTCGCTACGACATCAAAAAAGTACCAGCAACAACAAAAAATAAACAGTTTAGATTTCATTAACATTAAAAACTGTGTTTTCTTGATGGCGACCTAGAAGGTGGAAGAGAATCAACAGAATGGGAGGAAATATTTGCAAGTAATATATTTAACCAAAGAGTAATATACAGAATAGATGAAGAATTCTTGCAACACACTGGTTAAAAAGGACAGATAATTCAATTTAAAAATGAGCATGAAACCTAAAAAGCGTGATACACAAGTAGTCAGTGAACATGTGCACAGATGTTCAACATTGCCAGCCCCTGGAAGTCGAGTCTAACCCCCAGAGAGTTATCATTTCCAACCTAGTAGGAAGGTGAAAATCAAAAGGCAGGTGGTAACCTACATTGCCAAGGATGTATAGAGACTGCAACCTCACACACCGAGTGGAAAACGAGGCAGGGCCACTCCTGCGCACTGTAGATCCAAGAGAAAGGACAGTACCAGTCACACGAACCCTGTACGTGGGTCTTCACAGCAGCCTCACACGTGCTAGTGCCAAATGGAGCACCCAGTGTAAAGAACGTGGTGCCCACACGAGGTGACGTTATCTGACTGTCAGAGGAGTGGGCAGCAGCAGAGACCAGCCTTGCAAATGCCATGCTGAGTGGCAGAAGCCAAACAGAGACCCAGCTGCTGCCTGCTTCTGGTGACAGGAGCTTCCTGAACGAGGAAACTGGTACCGCACAGTGTGTGCATGGCTGTTCACGGGAAGCGCGTCACATTCCAGATGCGCAGCTTCCATGGAGGAGGAGGAGAGAGTGCCAAAGCTGACCAGGCGGCACCACAGGACCCACTAGGAGCTGTACTACTGCCTAGCTTACGTAGGGGAGCTGCACAGAAGTAAGGTCCCTGGTAGCCCACATTTCACAGCTCACAGAAACAAAAGGAGGAAGGTTTTGTTCTGGATCACAGTCTTCAGGGTTGCTTGGAGCCTGTGGCACCACAGAACATGGTGGCAGAGGAGCCTGCGTGGCGCCCAGGAAGTAGTGAGAGACAGGAAGGGGCAGTGTCCCAACATCCTCTCCAAACTGCACTCAGTACTGAGTTTCCTTCTCTAGCCCCTGCCCTGGAAGGTCCCCCAGTACCCAGAGCACCCCAGGCAGGACCTAGCCTCCCATATGGGGCCCTGTGGGGACCATTCTGGACCCCAGCTAGAACAGAGCTTCATGAAGCTGCTTAGAAACAGCGTCCTGTTCAGAAGCCAGTGTGAGAACTCAGCCATCTTGTTTTAAATCAGACACAGAAGGCATTTGTAAAACTATAAATCAATCTCTTCTTCCACAAGTATTTTTTTTTTTTACTTTGGAAAACACAATTTCTATAGCCATATGTTTGTAATGAGTGGTCACATTATTTTCAGATGAATTAATATTTTTTCAGCTTTAATTTTGATGTCATAAACAAAATCTCTATGGGGTCCTCCATAAGTTTTAAGAATGTAAAGAGCTCTTGAAAGCAAAGTGTGTGAACGCTGCTGAGTCCTAGGAAGATGTGCTTCAGAGCAAGGCCTGGGAGCAGCCTCCTGAAGTCAGCGTCCTGAGAGGGGTGTCTGCGCCACAATGGGGCAGTGCCTTGGTGGGCAGTGACAGAGGAGTTGGTACAGGCAGCGACCTGCTTGGGTGCTGCTGAACAGGAAAACTCTGAGAGGTGAGTGTCCTGGGACACACAGCAGGAGGGGCAGCTGGGCTTTGGCTTCATCCCTGCGCCGCTGGGAGAGGCGGTTGTGCCTGGAGGATCCCGGCCCGCATCAACTGCTGAGGAGGCAGAAGGTCACACCCAGGAGGGTCCAGCAATGGCCTGGTGCCCTGCCCCGTCTCCCTTGGAGGTGGCCACTCTCCCCAAAGCAGACAGGCAGATCCCACCCCCAGGCACCCCAACCAAGAGTTGAATCTATGTCCCATATAAAGCTCCTTCTCCTGTCACCAGCTAGCTAGGCACAGTGATGCCCCCCAAAGTACTATAGGCACAAACAGGAGATCACAGGGTTAGTTGGAGTCAATGTTGCTCCTTTCAGGAATAGAGCCTGAGGAGGGGTGGAGGACCAGCTCTGCCAGGCCCCTGCTGAGGGACTAGGGGCTGGGGGCAGTTGAAGCCAGCGCTGTGCTAAGGCGACCCAGAGAGGCTGGTTCTCCAGAAACTGTGTCCCGCACAACCGTCACCTTTGAGGCTGTCAGCAAGCTCCGATGTGAGTGGCTCCCGGACAGCTTGTCCCAGGATCTTTTTCCCGCAGGGCGGGAAGTCATCTTCACATACGGAATCCCACTCACTTGGCAAGGGCAGCGTTGTCATCGGGGAGCTTGGGGAGGAGTACACAGAACAGCGGGGCTCCTCCCTCCACGCACCCAGAAGAGCTCCGTGCTGATTGACAGATACAAGAGGCCACACCGAGGGTGAGGCCGAGGGCGGCAAGGTCAGGGCGGTGAGGCAGTGTGCTGGGGAGATGAAAATCGGAGGCAGGGGAGCCGCTCTGTGGGGAGCTGAGCGAAGGAGATGAATCACTTGGCCTCCAAGTCCAACTGCAGGTGCGGGGCTGCGGGAGATTGCTCCTGGGGAAGCTCTGCAGACACAGGGGCGCCCAGCTCTCACCCTGCTGGAGTTGTGACCGTCTCGGTGGCAGGGGCCACCTAACCAGCAGTTGATAAAGATAAATGAACAATTTCCAGAACTGTCACCTAATGCTCGGGTCTCCAACGGGAGTGTGGGGCTGGACATGAGCCTCCGAAAGCACATTTTCCATCCCAGCACTTCTGTCTGTTTGAATTAGAGGACTCACTCATCCTGACTGCTCCCTGGACTGCGCACGGACCGACGGAAGTTTCTCCACACCCACACAGTGGGTGCCTTCGCATTTTGCCAAAATCACTATCAAGACCCCGTAACACACGTGTAAATCTCGGCGGCTCCTTCCTTGACCAGAGTGTCCATTGGAACAAAGAGCACACTGGACATCTTGAATCAGCCCGGCCTCACACACCCACTGCACCAGCCCCCAGCGATGGAGACCAGGCTCATGGTAGGCAGCGCTCAAGGCCCTGTACGGTGGCACTCTTTGCCAGGCAAGGACCCATCCTTTCCCAGCAAGCAGCATGAAAACAGTAGTGACACAGCCGCTTTCTTTGATGCATCTGGCCCTGGTCACCCACGCACCTCTCAAACCCAAGTTCCAGCACAGGTTGGCAACTGATTCCCTGCAGCCAGCACCAGCCTGCTTCCTAGGGCTACTCTCTCAGCTCTTCTGCCCCCACACACTCACTGGCATGGGGACAGTGTGGGCACCGCGTGGGCTGAGTGGGCCAGAGGCTTTGCGTGTTAGTCATGCACCCTGCTTATTATATGTGCCCTCAGGGGGTGGTCTTGGGTGTGTTTTTTGCAAACCCAAGTGTTGAATTTGGGTCTGAGTGCCCTGTAAAGTCAGCAGCCCACTGGGCACGGCAGGAAGGTGTCTGCTGTGAGAAGGAGGAAATAGCCCTGTGGATGAAGTGCTGGGTGGGGCTGTGTGATAAAGACACCTATAAAATGAGCAGGAACTCGTTTTACAGGTGCTGGGATCTGTATCAGGAGGTCACTGGGAAAGCAGGGGCGGGGCGCTCCATGGCAGCAGCAGCCGGGAAGTGAGCAGAGCAGATGGGAGGCACGACTGAGACCTCTGGGGCCATGGCACCCGCAGCATTCGCCATCACACGCTGAGCCTGCTGGGGGCAGCCGGGCACTGTCTGGTACCACCCCACTGAGCTCGGGTCCTCGAGAGCACCCTGTGAGGCTTGTGCTTGGCTGCCCCCATTTCTCAGAGGGCAAAATTAAGGCACGGCCCCCAACTCTCCTGAAAGTAGCAGAGCTGAGACTCAGATTCTGGTCCACTGGGTTCCAGAACCTGAAACCACTGCTGTGCCACAGGGCTCAGCGGATGCCCATCGCTGCACCTACCACAGTTCTGCCACCATCTTCGCCTGGTGCTGAGTATGTGGGGGGTGGGGTGGTCAGGTGCTCCAGAAGCCAGGGCACAGGGAGGGCATGAGAGGCAGGGGAGCACTGGGCGTGCCAGCCATGGAGGTGGAGATGGGGACCTGTACGTGTAGGGATATGCGTCACACACACGCCAAGACACACATTCGAGGAAAACTTAGCCTCTGAAGGAGGCCAAGGGACCTGTAAATGAGCAAATGTCACTTTAGGACAGGTGTGGCCGATGTGCTGGCACAGAGCCCACAGTTCTCCTGGGAGGCCCAGTGCTAGGGACAGCAGACAGGGCTCCCTAAGTCCAGAGCCCAGAGCAGCCATCATGGCTTGTAAGGACCCTCATCGTGAGGCCTCCATGGTCTCAGAAATGAGAGCAGCTCCAGACTTGTTCCTGCCGAGCCCCCAGACAGCAGTGTGTGGGGGCACACACAGCTCAGTGGCAGAGCCCAGGGACGGCCCTGCACGTGCCAGGCGGAAGCTGGACTTCTGTTGAAGACAAGCGTGGGTCACACAGCCCCCACCTCCTGCCTGCCACACGCAAGGGCGGGAAGCTTGGCCCCAGCCACTGTGAGTCCACGCCAGCGGCAGCCTGTCTGACCTGGCCCCTTGGAGATGGGCCAGCAGAGGACACAGTGCTGACCTCTAGCCACCCCTCTTGTCCTGACATGGAGCCCCAGCTGCGGTGGCCTGCAGCCGCTATCCTGTCCTCAGGGCCTAGCCTCTGACTGTGGCACTGGTTCTTGTTGGGCCTCACCCGGGCCTCGTGCTGGTCACCTGGGTTTTCTCAAGTGGCTTCCATACTGTGTTCCACATAGCCCAGAGGACACCCAGAGCAGCCTGGCCTCCAAGTTCCTCATGGAGAGAGAACACCAGATCAGCCCAGGCCCAGAGCACCCGGGGACAGCCTGACAGGCCCTCCCACCTCTGGGCGCAGAGCCGTGCAGAGGCTGCTCGACTTAGCGCGAATACCAGCGGGCCAGGTGAGGGCAGCGCCTGGCAGACGCATGGTATAATTTAGGCAAAAAAGCATTTTAATGAATGATTGTGTGAGAGCAAAGACAGCGCCTTAATCCCACCATAACAGCCCTAACTGGAAGGTTCTGCTCAGGATCCGGCCGGCGGGATGCCCCTCACCTACAAAGCGCAGAGAGCCTGGGCAACGATGCTCCAAAGAAGCGGATAAAGGCAGGAGCCGCTCGGGAGCCGCTGTAGGGCTGATTCTACGCAGACCCAGGGGAAATGGCAAGTGCCATTTGATTCTCAGGGACGACAGAGGGTGACAGATTGTCTCCAGCTGGGTGAAGGAAACAGAAACAAACCAAGGGGGAAGAAGAGGCTGGTGTGGAGGGGCGGGAGCCACTTTGTCACCCTCGCCCTGCACATGTGGCTGGCACGCAGGGTGGGAAGGGCTGACCCTGCCCCCAGTCTGCTCAGTGGTGGGACTGGAACCAGGATATGGCAGCTGTGGGCACACTCTCTGCACCTCTGTGTGACTCAAACGTGGATTCCACCAGGGTGTCCCCACACACATTGCCTAGAGAGAGGCCTTGTCCAGACCTCAAAAGTCAGGAAGCAATCAGATAGGGAGGTGAGAAGTGGGGCGTCCACAGAGCTGGGCTCCAGGGCGGGGGGCGTTAGGGCCTGCCCTGGGGCTGCAGCCGTCTAGTCCTTCCTTCCCTGTGTGCTGTGCTACGTACAGCACTCGGGACACTCTGTCATGAGGGGCATGGCCTCTGGCTGCCCCAGCATCAACCCTGCAGGGTGGTGGATGCCCTCGGGATACCATCCAAGGGCCTTAACCTCAACCCTGGGACACAGACACTCTCCCAAACACCTGATCTCAACCACAGGGACTCACACAGTCTCAGCTTCAGTCTCTAACACCGCCGGTCACACTGTTCACCTCTGTCATGCTGTGCCAACACCTGGTGTCACCTGGCCAACACCAAGGCCCATGGATTCTCCCCTCAGACCCAGTGACTAGGAGGAGGAGGCCGGCATGGAGAGAGGCAGCTGGCTCCTGCGGGACCCTGCGCCCAGGTGTCTGTCAGCAGCAGATTCTCCTCCTGACTTGAGGGGCTCGTCTCCTGGTGGAAATAACTTGAGCCAAGAGTATATTTAACACGCTTGATCCACTGAATGTCACCACTCACCCAGGCAACCTTAGAAGTGCTGGAGCTGCTGGCACCAGTGCTGTCACCCCCTTCATGCCTATTCCATATCCTGGTGCAGCATAGAACCTGCAGTTTATTGACTGCTGTGCTGAAAGCGGAAGCCACAGTGGTTAAGGCGATTGGCTGCACAGTCATAAAGTTGGAGACCACCTCTTGGGATAGAGTGCAGGGCAGCTCCACCCTCATGGACCTGGGACACCTCAGCAAAAACAGCTGGCAGAGGGGCCACCAGCCAGCAACAAGAAGCAGGGCACACAGGCTGCAAAGCTGAGCCCCAAGCACATCCCACCCTACACCTCAAAGCAGACAGTGCTCAGATGGAGCGGAACCACAGGCAGGGCAGGCATCACCTGTCCGCACTCTTGAGTGACACAGAAGTGGCAGCACAGATGCCCCAACCTTCCAAGAGCCCACATCCAGCGCTGAGCATCAGCAGCGCACAGCATGGTCTAAAGGCCTGCCCTGTGCGCTCATCTGTCCATCTCATGTTGGTCCAGCTCACATGGCAGAGGCAGGAACACAGAAACACTCATCTGGCCCTCTTCTAACATCCTTCTGTGCCACAGCCCCATGCCAGGGTTCCCTCTCCCTCACAGCAAGGCCCTGTGCAGCAGGCCTAGCACTCTGCTTCCTACAGCCTGGGTGGGTGGCAGCACCCGAGCTTCGACCCTCGGTGTCTGCTTGCCCTCCCCACTGTCACCAGTTGTTTTGAGTTTGTACAGAAGCTGGGAGAACACAGCCCCACAACGGTGTCCCCAGGACCATCCTGGCTCCTGCCCCAGGACTAGCAGGGGTCCTGAGATGCCCACAACCTGTGCCACCCTGAGGATGGGCACTTGCCAGCATCCAACTCCCAGGACCCACAGAGAACCCAACGACAGCACTGGAGCTGGGGAGCTTCCTGTCATGATGGCCTAGGAGAGGAGAAGGGGTGAGAAAAGCGTAACCTGGCCCCTGGGGAGCTGGCCCATGCTGGGGGCATGGGATACACAGGGGGCACAGTAGGGCAGGCTGACAATCTGAGCTGTGTCACCCTTGATCCCCTGTGGAACACAAGTGGCTGAGAGCGTCCATCCTGTCTGTGGCCCTGGTGTCAAGTTCTGCCTGCATCCAAGTGTCTGGGATCCAGCTCAGCGCCCTTTCTGTCCCTGGTCCCCTGCCCCAGGTGGCAGCACTCAGGCATGGCAGGGATACCCTCGGGGTCTTCAGCTCAGCCTCTGCTGGTGCAGACCGAAGTGCTGACTCCAGGGCATGTAGGGTGTAGAGGGTGGCTCACCTGGCCCCAGCCAGCCCTCCAGCCATGGTGGGACCGGGCTGGCGAGGCCCCCATGCCAGCTCCACCCTCCACACAGTCAAGTTCAAACCTCGCCCCTCTTCCGTGCGTGGCCTCTTTCATGTGGTTTCCATCTAGTCTGAAAACGCCTGCCCTCCCCTTGTCTTTGTATTCGTGAGCTGTTTCTGAAATACCCCTGGAGAAACTGTGCCTAGGAAAGAACATATTTCGCCTGTGAGCAGTTCCTGTGTCTACACAGGATCCTGCTCTTTGGCCCAGCAGCCAGGGGAGGGGCATGTCTGGGCATGTGCAGCCCGGGCTCTAGAAGGCCATTGTCCGCTGCTCAGCTGAGAGCGGAGCAGCAGTGGACAGCAGCCTCCCCCGGGCCTCCAGGTGTCGAGGCTAGATGACAGGGCACCTGTGACAGGGTTGCCCAACATTCCACGAGGCCACCTGGCTTGGATCACGTTGGCTTCTGGTTTGACAGGAGGAGCAGGGTCCCCAAGGCTGCTGCCTGGCCCACACCAGCAGGTCTCCTTCTCATTCGCCACTGGGACCCAGAGGGTGCCCTCTGAGACCCCTTAGAGCCAAGGATCTTGGCAGTTCAAGGCCCTGGCCTATTCAGTCCTGTGGCCTCAGGACTCAGTGGCTGCTCCGCCCCATCCCTGTGGGTCCCTATCTCCAAGGCCACTGCCCTACTCGAGTCCACATGGGGGTGGGGAGGGCCGGAGCACCCTACTGCACACTGTCCTGTCCTACAGCCAGCTCTCTCCTCCCTGCAGCAGCCGCGCATCCGCCTCGGAACTTCCCCCGTGGAGCTCCAAATGATATTTAAGGGTTGACAATTTACACTTGTGGTTTTCAAAAGAAATCACCTGTGTGTGTGTGTGTGTGTGTGTGTGTGTGTGTGTGTGTGTGTGTGTGTGTGTGAACTACCTTTCTTGGCATAAAATAATTGGAAAGTACCTCGGATATCTCAATAAAACACATCAAAAGTAACTTTCTCCAGCTTGTTTTGACACGTCCACTTGTGGTTTCTGTCAGCTTCAGCTAAACATCAGGCTTTCTCAGACAGAACAAACCATTAAAATATCCAACAGAGAAAGCAAACAGATATAATTCCACTTCTGTTTGCCTATTTTCAAGTAAAAGCCGTACTGAAAGGAGCGGCCAGCCCTGCTCAGAGCGCATTTTTGTGATTCACAGATGGCCATGATTATTTGCATAGGATTTAAATGTCTAAGCTTCGGATCCGACCCTTTTTACCTGTGTGTGTGTGTGTGTGTGTGTGTGTGTGTGTGTGTCTGTGTGTGTCTGTGTGTCTGTGTGTTTGCATGTGCATGGCACTATAAAGCCAAAACACACTCGGCCAGATTGGTGTTGGCAAAGGTCAGTGGGTTCTCTGGAGGCTGATAAATGAGAGAAGTCCTGAGGTGGGTGAGCAATTAGACTGTCAGAGTTGGTGCAAAGCAAACATCTTCCTTAGGGCGGCGAAGGAGGCCCCTCATGCTGCTCCCCCACCCGGTAATCCGTGCTCAGTACCTCGAGGAGACCAGCAGACAAACATGCCTCCTCCGCCCCAGACAGCAGGCGAGTCTGAGCTGAGCGGCTCCAGAAGCCCAGCCCCAAAGGCAGTGTGCCTGGCACCACTGTTGTCTCTTACAGAGAAAACTCACGAATTTGTTTTGATGCCAAAAAGCAAAAAAAAAAATCCAATCAAGAGCTTTACTCCCTGGAAGTGATGTGAAGTTCTGTGATGGGGACTTTGCAAAGGTGCTAGGAGTGTGCAGTAGCCCCTCCTGAGGCTGGAGCAGCCCAGGCCAGATCCTGGCTGCTCTCCAAGTGCCTAGGAAGGGCGAGGGCCCCAGGACAGCTGGCCACACAGGGAGGGTGACACTGGACATCCCTGACCTGGCTCCTGCATGTTCTGTGCAACATGGTTGGAGAGCAGACTGAGATATCACTGCTCCATGGGAAAGGGACTGAGATGGTGGCACCCGAGGATGAGCGGCCACTGCTGGCACAGCTCAGAAGGGAGAGTATAGGTGGACAATGACACCTCCATGGAGGTCCAGTGCCCTACGGTGCAGGCTCAGAGTTTGTGCTCCACCCCGAAAGCTCCAAGGCTGCTGCTCCCCACCCCTGTATCCCACTTGTGGGGAAACAGAGGGACTACATCCTGGGCTCAGAGTCACACTCTGGACTGGACCAAGTCCTCCAGCCCACGTGTCATTCTCCTCACCATGCGGCTGCTCCGTGATGATGCTTTGCCTGCGGGCGGGCGCCTTGTCCTCGGGAGAACCTTCTTGTGGTAAAAATAGAGTGAAGTTACTCTTTTCTGATTCTCCAAGATGGATTTGAGTTCCTTTCAGATGCAAAAGAGGCCACAAGAGTGGGTTAGAGAAGCCAGTTAGTTGCACTTGGGTGACACCAGATGAACTAATCTCACAGGATTGGGAGCTCTTAGGAGCTAACAGCTTCCGGACATCACCGATGCCAGGAGAGGAGCAGATAGGTGCAGGTGGGACCAGCGGGAAAGAAAGGGGGTGGGATCCAGGCCAGTGTGGTGGACCTACAACACGTGTGCTGCAAAGGGCTATCTGTGTTAGCAAAAGCTCTAAAGGGTTTGCCATCCCTGTGAGGCCGTGGAGACCTCAAGGGGGTGGCCAGCCGGGGGTTGTGTGGCTCACGGAAGGTGCCTGTGCTGGGCAGGAGGAGACACAGTGGGCCTAAGTGAGGATGTAGGGCAAGACAGACAGCTGTCCCGGGGTGCGGAAGGGTGGGAGTCCCACCCCAGGGCAGGCTGTGATGACAGCCATCAGCTCGCAGCTGCACCTGGAGACAGGATCTTCACAGAGGTGATCAAGGTAAACCAAGGTCATGGCATGGCCATCACGTCATCCAGTCTGACTGGAGTTCCTCCAGAAGAGATCAGGATGCAGACAGGTGCAGAGGGACACCTAGGTGTGGACACAGGGATAATGTCTTCACATCTGGGAGCCCAGGACAGCGGCCTCCGGAGGAGCTGGCCTGTGACACCCAGACCTCAGACTCCAGCCCCCAGACCTGGAATCAGCTCCCGCGTCTGTGCCCTACTCCCGTGGCCTTGGCAGACCCTTGCACACCCCACACCTGCTGCCCTCATTTAGCTGCGTCACCCTCTAGAGGAACAGCCCACACACGAGCTCCCTTACACTACACGCTGGAAGGCGGGCGAGATCTCTGGGAACACGGAGGAGGGAGTGACAGCGGCGGTTGCCATGGGAACCCACGGGAAGGCTGAGTCGGGGCTTCCCTCCCAGCAGAGACCCCCCTTGCCTGACATGGGCTGGGACTCACATGTCAGAGTGCTCTGAGCATCCGCGGGACACATCCTTATGTAACAGCAAACCCCAGAAGGTGCAGAGCAGGACTCACCCGCCCAGCCAGCTGCAGGAGGGCCTCAAATAGCCATGTGAGCTCTTCTGCCGCAGAACCCTCCCCCAGATGGAGCTGGCACTGCGGCTCCTCCAGGCAGCAGGTCCAGTGGGCAAAGTGGCCCTACATCAAAAGCCACACAGCGAGCTTCACCGGCGCCCCTCCTGCCACCACTGCAGGGCTGACGAACCAAGGGGGCAGTACCGCTCCTAGGCCCGCCCTGTACCTGAGCATAAGCCGAGGGCACCTGCAGCACCGGGGACAGATTTGTACCTGGGTGATCCCTCCCAGTATTTCACAAGCTCTCACCTAGGGCAGCAAGGGCTATGCCAGAGAACTGGCTAGGGCAGGGGAGGTGGCAGGCCACATTGATATTGCAGAGCCAGGGCTACTGATTTCCAGCGATGACAGTAGTCCCATTGGCCTTTGGATCAGCTCCAGCCACCTCTGCTCCAGCGCAGGGTCTGACCCAGCCCTGGAAGACACAAAGCCCAGAGACCTATAACATAGCCCGGGTCTGCAAACTGGATCCACACTGTTGACAGTCCAGTGGCGGCTGCAGTACAGAACAGGCCTGTGCCTTGTTCTCTGCCAGGACAGAGGCCATTTCTCCGAGGCCAGCCCCTCAAGGCTGTGCCCCCTGTGCCCAGCCCGAGGCCTGGTTCCCACAGGGCGGAGATCTGCCACGGCTGCCCTCCAGTCTCAGGCCTCTCCTATGGGCCTGTCCAGAGCTCCGTGTCCTGCCTCACCTGTCCTCCTAGGACCTATTGTGGGGTCCACAGGGGAGAAAGTCTCTCATGCCCCACAACCCAGGGACATCCCAGCACATGGGCACTTGGCAACCGCTAGAAAATACGTGAACGGATGATTCCACTTTCCAGTGAGTTGGTTAGGAGTCTCCGAGGTAGAGCTGAGTCCAAGGAAGAGGAGTAGGGCTACAGTTAGCCAGGGTGACAATTCATCCTTGTTCTTCTGAGTGTTTAGCCTGCTCTGAGTTGAATTCTGTATAAATATATTATTTTAGTTTGGTCTTTTCAATTTGGGCTGTGTGCAGAATAGATGTGTTAGCTTAGAATTTGTCACCATAACATATAAAGTGCTAGAAAAAAGATGGGGGGATAGCTAAACCAAGGCTAAGAATAGAATCTAATTTATGCAAGTTGATTATACTTGTAGCAAGAGTGATAATTAGAGATATTTTGAAAAAAAAAAAGAACCTGAAAGTAAGATAATTGGAAGATTTATTTCTCCTACGCTAGAAGGTAGGGAAGAATAAGATCTGTAATTACATTAATAAGAAAATAATTATTGATAGTCACAAATAATGTTTCTGCTTGATTTGGGAAAGCATATGACCTGCTAGAACTTCTAATCAATTTAAAACCCAGAGAGAATTTTTAATAATAAAGATAAGCTCCAAGCCAATCATCAGAAGATCAGAGATGATGCTCCCGTTATTAGCTCTGAAAGGGTGATTCTCAGCAGGTCAGGGAGAAGGAAGCTCGCGGCATGAGTGGGCAGGGGGCTGGATCGAGAACACGAAGAGTGAGCCAGGCTAGGCGTGTGGGGGCCTCCGTCCTTCCACCAGGGTCAGCGCCAAGCACCGGGGACGCACACTGTGCTCACACACTTCACAGCGGTTGTGCTCCTGGATGTGCTGGGAGGGCCTCTGCCCGCCAGCCTCCAGCTCTCTGGCTTTTGTCGCCTGCCCTCTTCCTCAGCTCTAGGGCTCCTCCTTCCCCCAGGCCTGACCCCTGCATGTGAACCTTGTCTACTGATCACCTCTTGCCTACTTCAGCACCCTACCCAGCTACTCCCCCTGGTTCAGCTTCTCCTCTGCATCAGCTCTGCCACAAAGACAGCCCCTGCCCAGGCTCAGCCCCTCCTTGGCACCAGCTCCTTCTCAGGGTCAGCTTCTTCTCCAAGGTCAGCTCTGTGGTCAGACTCTCCTCAGGCTTAGCTCTTCTTCGGGGTCAGGCCCTCCTTCAAGGTCAGATCCTCCTTGGGATCAGCTTCTCCCCATGGCCAGCTTCTCCTCCCAAGTCAGCTCCTCCCCAGGTCAGACCTGCCTTCACTTCAGCTTCTCCTTCAGAGCCAGCTTCTCCTCAGGATTATGACCCTACCAGTCAGCTGCTCCTCCAGGAGCATGCTGCACTTACCTCAGAAAGATGTGCTTTGTCCTGCTCCCTGCTGGAGGCTCGTGCCCTGTAGAACAGGAAGTTCTTCTCTGGACAGAGACTCCCATAGAGCCACTTTCTGGATCGATCACTCATAGATGAGCTAGTGCCCCCAGCATGGTGGGCGAAGGATGAAGGTGGATGGTGGATGGTGGATGAAGCCTCACAGTCTGGATCAAACCCTGTGGCCACCTGCAGCCTCACCCCTGCCCACCTGCCTTCAAGTACCACCCTACATCTTCCCAGCCAGACACAAGGATGGCCTTCCCTGCACACCCTCACGGTTAGAGGCCTGGCGCTCTGTCAGTGCCCTGGACAGGTGGATGCACTTGGCCATAGGATGAGACATTACTGAACCTTCAGAGACAAACCCTGGAAATCACTGCATGCGGAGAGGGCAGGAGGCCAGAGGCCAGCATGCGGCCTGCTCCTGTGGGGACCCGCATTCCCGTCCCTGGCCCTCTCATGTGTGGCCACAGGGCATTTGTTCTCAGTTACCCACAGGTCTGGACGGTCCCAGCACTTTGCTGACATCAGGACTTGTTGATGGCAGCACAGCAAACCCTCAGGATAATGAAAGTCAATTCTGTAAGCTGTGGAGCCACCGTTCCTGAGACTTCTGCACTATCCAGACAATCCTGTTTTCCTGAGAAAAATGAAATGAAATTTGAAAACTTGCTGCGACCCACACCGTTCCTGAGCTCCTGCCCCATCCAGCACAGCTGCTGCCCAGAGCCCTCCCCACACCCAGAGGCACTCGCTGCGGATGGCTGCAATGGTGACTGAGGACACCAGCCATGTGGTGCTGTGGTGCTTGGGATTTGGGATTGTAATGCTTAAGTATAATCCTAGTTACCAGGGTCGATGCTCCCAACTGAGATGCAGACAGAGAGTGGCCACCCCAAGGCCCAGGCCAAGGCTGCCACCCCAGGGACATGCAAACAGTCATGGCCCCAGGCAGGAAGCTCGGGCTGAGCCAATCCACAGATTCTGGTGCTGTGCATCCACTGATGGCCACTCAGGGCCGTTGACCTTGGCAGGACTCACTCAAGGAAGGGCCTGGAGGCCGGCTGGCTCATGGCCAGGAAAGACACCTCAGCTGGGACTCAGGAGACTGGGACTGAGCCTCCTCCAGCAGGCTTCTCTCACTCATCATCACAGCCAGAGAAGAGAGGCAGCTAGATCCAGTGGTGGATAGAGAGTCACATGGCCAAGCAGCTTCCCAGCCTCCTGCTCTGTATGACACCTTTGTTTGCACAAGTTTCCTGGCTGGACAAACCCACGCTTCTCTATTTCTAGATGGTACCTGTCAGGCCCAGCCCCCAGGGCTAGGACCCTTCTCCATCCACCCTCCAGGATGGGTGACATCAGGAACTTCCTGCCATGAACCTCGGGCTTGTGCATGGAGTAGAGCTCGCTGCCTCTGGGAACCAAAGCCACACGGATATTAGTGGCTCACTGTCTGCAAAAACCCTAAGACTGTCAGCAAAGACTGAATCTTCCTGCAGAGTGAAAACAATCCCACTCCCTGGGACTCTCAGGAGTGTGAGGCTGTGACTGGTTGGTCCTACTTGTGTGTGTCCCAAATCCTCTGGCTGACCATGAGCATAGGACACTCCCAGTCCACAAGCCCTTGGGCCCTGCCTGCCCCTGAATGCACCAAGTCCCCGATTTCACCCCAGGGTTTTCAGTGTATAGTAGATGCCACTATCTCATTGAGATTGGGTAGACCAGAGAAAGAGATGTGCTTGATTTTCTAGCTGAATAAGTTGTAGTAGACGCCGAGCTTCCCTCTGAGCCAGAGGAAGGTAAATAATTAAGTCTTACACAGATTTACTCCACTGTCTGCTGTCAGAGAAACTGTTCCACTGCCCAGAAAGATGGGAGACAAGATTCCCGTGCAACCCAGCAGTCATTCCTGGGTGTGTCACAGAAGGACTGAGGACAGAGTCTCAAGGCCAGGGACTTAGCTCAGTGGTTCCAGCACCTGTCTTGTAAGCGCAAGGTCCCCAGTTCGATCTCTGGGGACCACACACAACAATGCTGGGTGCAGTGACTCACACGCATCAGCAATCAGTACCACATACCACAGTGATGGGCATGGTGGCTCACACCTATAACCCCAGCACTCAAGAGGCAGGATGATTGCTGTGAGTTCAAGGCTCACCTGGACTATATGATGAGCTCAGGGCCAGCCTGAACTGCAAAGCGAGATCCTGTCTCAAACAACAACAACAAAAAAAACCACAAGGTCTCAGATATGTGTATGCACCTCACTACAGCTGCCAGGAAGTAGAGGTGTGCATGTCTATAACTAATGACTGGATAAAGATGACGTGGATGTGTGCAAATGGGGTACTAGATGGTCTTCAAAGGAAAGAAATTCTGACACAGGCTACAACATCGACAGACTTTGAGGACCAGTAGGGCACAGAAGGCCACCACCTCATACAAGGCCCCTAGGGTAGGAGGGGGATGATGCTCAGAGCGCTGAGCAAATGGAGATCTCTTGTTTCATGGGTATGAGGTTCTAGCTGCAGAAAACAAAGAAAGTGACAGGCCATTCGTCATGGTTTGTATCTGGATGTCTCCCAGGAGCCGCATGAGTGCAGAGGTGGAGCTCTTGCAGTGAAGGCATCGTGAGGCTGTCTCAGCTGACTTGCTGTTCCGAGGTGGGGCCTAGTCACAAGAGGTGGGGATTTTTTTACTGGGGGTGTGGCCTATTAGAGTTCCTGTAATCTCCTCCCCACACCTCCCTTTCCTTTGTTTTCTGCTGCTATGTCAGAAGCCACTCTTTTCTGCCATGCCCCTGTGCCATCCACCTTGCCTTGGAGCCCCACACCATGGACTGAACCCGCTAAAACTGTGAGCCAGAATAAACCTCCTATAATTTGTGCCTGTTGGTTAATGCGTCCCTGTGATGAGGAAAGTGACCTAGACACTATTGTACAATGATGTGAATATATTTCACAGGAGTGAGCTGTAAAACTGGTCAGTGTGCACAGTTAAATCCACCTTCAAAACAAGTCATTTCCCTTAAATATGACCACCAATGTAATCGGAGTTTGAGAGGCACCCAGCCAGCTAGTGTGCTCAGATGGCCAGATGAAGCCCAGGGCTCAATTTTCCAGCTGAGCTGGCCACAGAAACACCCAACAAGGGACCACAGTGGACTTTCTCTTCTCAATGTCACTGAAAGAAGCATCTTTACCCGACTGCTCAGTTTCCAAGTCTGCCGGGGAGAAATCAACTCCAAGGCCGTTCTCTCTACTACACGATATAACCACAACAGCCAGTGAAAGCTTCCGAGAAGCCTGGTGGACAGATGGCATTGCCATTTTAATTAAGCATATACATTAGACGTTGGAATCCATCTATTTGACACGACAGACGCTTTCTGTGCTCATTTAGAATTTTTAGTCATTCACTATCTGTGTGGTGTCAGAATCGGGGCCCCTTGTGAATTTTATCTGGTTCGATTTCGCAGTTTATCCATGTTTTGTCACATTATAGCTGTGTATGACTAGTCTCAAGCAGAATATGTAAAAAGCAAATGCTGAGGAAACAGAGAGGGCTTTCCTGCAGGCTGGAGAGCCAGCCTGGCTCCAATGACCATGCACGGTCTCCTCATGGAGTTCAGCATCTCACACCCCAAGTGGTTCCATGGAGCCTCAGTCTCCTCTCCTGCCACCACTAGATGCCAAGCCTGCTTTGTGCTCACCCTGTGGTCCCGAAAGACTCCTTATCATGCCCACCCCCCTCTCCGTCCCAGCTCCAGTCTCTCCTATAACACCACTCATTGTGCAGCTCCTTTGTGGAGGACCATGCCAAGTTCTCTGTCTCTTGAGACAGACGAGAAGCACCTGATTCATCCTTCCCCTGCTCCATCTTGCTTCCCTTTGTTCCCCCTGGCACCCAACAGACTGAGACAGCTTCTTCAGTGCCCACCCTGGTCATCAAACTACCACCCTCCACTCCAACATGAGTGCAACCAGGCAGTGTGGTGCCTTCCCCCACCCCACCCCATATTCCAGGATGCTTTTGGGTTTATGAGACTGGAGGGACACTGGGAGTGGCTAAGATCAGGAAGGGAGGGATCTAGGTTCCTTATTTACATACCCAGCAAGCCTCCCATCAGATCCCCTGGTTTTAGCCCTCACACTCACTGAAACAGGTCTGCAAGCTGCTATGTGAGCAACACTCTCAGGCATTCCTTGGGTTCAGTACTCAGGAGACTGAGGAGAAAAGAGAACCCTGTGCACTGCCAGAGCTCCTCCAGACCTTCATCTTGATCTGCTCTTGTGCCGAAGCAGCTGTGTATCCTTTGCTCCTGGGGCTGGCAGTCCAAGGGCCAAGAGTGGCAGGCTGGCCTGTCCCTGTGTCCTTTTGTGGCTCTCCCCCTTTGTGTATCTGTGTCCTTCTCACCTCTTCCTAAGGACTCACCTAACCTCATCTCACCTCACCTCTTAAACACTGACCTTTAAATACAGTCATGTCTGCAGTCCAGCTGTCTCCTTATGCAGTGTATTTGTCCCAGCTCTGGTACATGCTAGGAACTGTGGAGATTACCAAATCTTAGTTTGTTTTTTCTTATGCACACATGCCTGGTACCTAACATGAAGCTTAATTTACGCTATAGGCACTGGCAGATCTTAGTGACAATAAATAACAACAAAATAGAATAACCATAACAATTTGCTCTAATAGAAGTTTTCTCTCTCCTCTTTCTTATGACTTTGCCTTTTCACTTCATGGCTTCTCTTTGGCAACACTACTCTTGAGCTCATGTGAAATACAGCAAGGCTTAACTTTAACCAACGCCTACAAGTCTCAGAGGTGGCTGTGACACATGGGGAGGTAGCATATACAGTGTGGATACTCCGGACAAGCAGATGACCCACATATTCAGCGCTGCAGAACTGAGGGAGATTTCCTCACTCTGGAAGGGTGGACATCTTGATACATTATGAACTGCTTAGCTCTGGAATTCTCCATTCAACATTAACCAACTCGGGTGGACACAAGTAAAGGGAAGGGCAGATTGCATGGGGGGCTGCTGTCCTGTCAGTCCACCCGGCACAGCCGACAGTGGCTCTCTTGCTCATTCCTGAGATGGCCAGTCTTACCTGAATTCACAGGCACAGCAGTTCTGCAGCCCCATTTACATCTGTTCTCCTCCTAGCATATCTGTTTGTTTGCATTTGTTTGCTCAGGAGAAATCCGAGCACTGTGTGCATCCCCAGCCTGCCTGATCAAGTAATCCTCAGTAATTCCCTTCCAAATCCCACAGTAGATCGAGTCATTAGGAAGATGATTACTTTTCTACCTGGGAGCCAAATCTGGCCTAACTAAAGCCAAGTTCAGCCCACACCATGCCAAGTGGAAAACTATTAGGTGCCCTAAACAACTGGCTCAATTTTCTGCCAGCTATAGGTACAGAGCTTATTAGAGCGGCACCTTTGTCAGGTCCAGATGGGCCTGGCTTGTAGATAAAGTGCATTCCGGGAGACCACAGGAGGCTGACTGTGAGCAGCCCAGGCTTCTGAATCCAGCCTCCAGAACTGATTGGCACCATTAGCGTGCTCAGCAGGGAGCAGAAAAGGTTAAAAAGTGGCCACAGCGGCTGTGCAGCAGGGACAAGGTGCAAATACCCATCTGGCAAGGGCTTCCTCCTCTACCGTGCCCTGAGCAGATCCTGTTTGCTGCCTGCTGTCCTCCCCAGGGTTCCCTGACCTGCAGATACCACAGACACAGCCAAAGCCAAGTTCTTGGCTGGACTTGATCTCTCCCAACCTCCAGGCATGGGGTGGCACCCTGACCTCTGTCTCTGGGGAATGGATGCCTATTTAGTTCACAGTTTTAACTGTTCAAGGACAGGACACTGGCATCTGCTCTGGGCCCCTTTGCAGCACCCCACGCTGGCAGAGGACAGTGAGAGGACAATCCACTGCATCCGCAGGTGAGCCCCCAACAAAGCCAGATGGGCTTTACAACAGCCTCTCCCTGAGTGCACTTTGGGAGACGGGTATCCCCACGAGTGTGGGCCCCATGAACCAGGGCCTCCCCACCATGCCCTGCCTGAAGTCCACACCTCCTCTGTGGCCCAACCAGGAGCCCTCTGGGAAACCACAGTGAACCACAGCTCCATCACACAGCTCTGAGGTACAGGGCAGGGCAGACAGATGGAGGTTGCAGGCTTCCCCCCTAACCTGCCTGGTGATCCTCAAATACATGGCACCTGGGGTCCAGCCACAGCTGTCCCAAATTACATTCTCACCACAGGGTGCAAAATTTCCAATTCTCTGCACCTTTGCACGTTCTTACTTCTTTCTTTACTTGAGAAGGAACCATTCCAATGATGAGATGATGTCCCAGTGCAGTTTTGACTTTCATTTGATTACCACTGCTCAGTGATTTTTTTCATAGGCTTGTTTAGCCAATCAGATAAGATCCTGAGAGTTCTATTCGTGTCCTTTACCCAATTTTAATTGAGTTACTTTGTCATTGTTGATTTGTAGGAGCTCTTTACATGTTCTGGATGGTGACATCTTATCAGATAGGTGACGTGTAAATACTTCCTCTCATTCTATCCCTTTCACCCTACTGATTGTATTCGTTGGTACACAGGAGTGTTTAGGCCATTGTCCCTTTTTGCTTTGGAGGTAGCCTGGGTTTTTGGTGTTCAGGCCAGAGGATCACTAGAAAGCGCTGTTTATTTTCCCCTAGGGCTGAAGAGTTAGGGCTCACATTTAGGTCTCTGAGTTCGCTTATCGATGTGCAGTATGTCTATGGATGAACTTTGATCTTCTGTGTTACCATCCTGCTCTCCCAGCACCGTTTGTTGAAGAAACCATCCTCCCCTCCGGTGAGGCAGCTCCCCTTGGGCCCTTCTCTCCCCTCGTTCCACTGTCTGTCCTCATGACAGAATCGCTGCTTTGATTTCTGGAGCTCTGTGGTCTGTCTGGAAGCTGGGATGTATGAAGTCACCAGCATTGCTCTTTTGTAATATTGCTTTTTGGGGGTCTTCTGAAATTTGTATGAACTTTGGCATAATTTTTTTTCATTTTTCTGCAAGGAAGAAAGGAATTTTTGGCAGAGATTATAGTGAATCTGTAGATCCCTTTGAGCAGTAATGGCATCTTCACAATATTAAATTTTCTAGGCCACAAACATGGAGTATCTTTCCATGTGTGCCTTCTTTAACTTTTTGAGACAAAATTTTAGTTTTCAATATTATATCAGCATTTTATATACCTGCCTTCTAATACCTTGGTTATGTTTAGATCCCAAAAAAATTATTTTTTTCAAAAAATAAAGTTTTACATCTAAGCAGAAGGGAGTTTTTCTTCCATTGCATCCTTCCCATATTCAACCCAGAGTTTCAATAACCGCTACATGGTATTTAATTGTTCCTTTGTGAGAGATCTCACCTGTGGTCATCATAGCTATAACAACTGCATTCCTGTCATCCAGGTTTCAAGTGGCCCTTTTAGGTCCCTGCTCCAAGGCCCAGGAGGCAGGTGGGTGGCCCTTGGGCCATCAGTGCCATCCTGCCCAGGCTGTGCCATTGGCCTGAATGCCAGGCTACTACCTATGGGGATGCAGGGAAATGCAGTAGCAGCAGCACTCTGCAGAACTCTCACTGTGCTGCCTGTCTTTGGAGCCACGCAGACATTTTATGGGAGACTCTGGGAAGCCACAACCCTAGGCTCTGCCAGGAAGCAAATTCCAGTTTGTGGATCTGGATTCGGCCTCCATGGACAAATGGCCACTGCTGCCTGCAGGTCGGGCTCCCAGAGCTGGACCCCAAGCATCTCCAGACAGCAGTGGTTTGGGCTGACACACCCCAGAGGCCCAACATCATGCCACCTAGGTCTTGCGCATCCTGAAGCCTCTGTCCAGATCCTGGCACCACCCAGTGACAGGTCCTAGTGACAATGACACTTCCCCAAGGCTCACCCTACAAGCAGCTGTGCCTAGTCCCCACGTGCTCCCTGCACTGCCCACTGAGAAGCCATGGCACCTGGAAGGGACAGTCACGGGGGGCAACGGGGTAAAAAAAACTCGCCTGCTCTGAAAACAGGAAGCACCCCTGGCTAGCAAAAGGGCTGGGAGCCAGGCAGAATGCCACCTTCAGGGCAGCCTTCTGGGCCCACGAGGTGAGCTTCAAAGTTGCCAGGCTACAGCCCGATGTCCCAGGGACAGGCAAAGACAACACTGGCATCGGCAAAGCCAAGAATTAGCCAAGCTTTAGCCAACTGCAGCTTTGGAAACTAATGTAGCAGGGGCAGACCTGAGAGCTATCCAAGGTTCTCAAGTCTGATTCACAAAGTGCACAGATCCAATGGGGGACATGTGTCTGAAATAGGAGGAAAAGAGAATTCGACTGGTATTTTTAATTTTTTATTTATTTTTTTAATACTGAGGAATGAACCAAAGCTTTTTCACTGAGCTACATCTCTAGCCCTTTTTTTTTTTAGGCAGGACCCTCCTAAGTGCTATATTCCTCCCTAGCAGGGCTCAAACTTGCTGTTCTTCTGCCTCAGCCTCAGCCTCCCAGAATGTTGAGACTAGAGGCATATACCACTATGTCTGGCTCAGACCAATATTGCTGATGATTATTTTAATAACTGTGGTATATGAGCCCCTTCTCTGTTCTGTGGTATCCTACCTGATGCAGGACTCTGGGCAGATGGGTCAAAAGGAGGTGCTCCCCCGAGATAAGTGGGTCAGCTCAGACCGAGTCCATCAAGCCTGGTAGCTCCAATGTCATTGCAGCTGTGTACCAGAAACCCTGCAGGGCACAGAGGGGATAGAGCTCTGCCCTAGGGACTCTGATCTTCCTCACAGGTCTGCCTCCAGCCTGTCCTGGGGCCCTGGGCACACACTGCCCACCTATAGTCAGGCAGGAAGCTGGGGACCCCTGCACCCCACACACGGCTCTGCTAGCTTTAGCTCCCAAATGGTCTGGACTGTGCCTCCCCAGGCCCATCTGACTCTCGACACAGCAGTGGTTCAGAGCTGGCCTCTACCACTGGCCCACCAAGGGCCCTCGACTCACTTTCTGCAAAGACATACTCCTGCTGCCTCTAGGGGATCTGCACACTTGGCCTTGGACTGTGGTCTGTGCTGCCCTCGGGGGTGGCCAACCCCACACTTCTGCTTCCACCTGCCCTGAAGACTTGGCCTCACTGTGTGATCAGCCCTCACCCACAGCAATAGCAGCCTGGCTCCTAGAAATGCCCCATCAGCCACACCACCTCCCAGCACTGTGTCTCTCTCATTCTCCCTCCCAGCACAGAGAGGAAGTTTTCAGGTCCCCGTGCTTGGAACCGAGTATCCCTCAGTTAATATTTACTGACTGAATCAGAGGAGGGGTTTGCCAGATCACATTCATACTAGCTTATAAGTGAATGATAGTCATCTTTTCCTGAAAACAGCTTGTAACTGGGGAGAAGCAGGGACGAGCCCCAGAGGCTGTGCAAGAGAAGCTGAGGGAATAAGCCACCGTGGAGGTTGTGTACATCTGTGAGTGTCGCCTCCTTCTGTGCCTCTCCCAAGTGCTCGGACGGAGGGAACCACGGTCCCTACTGGAAAAAGCGACAGGCATGGCAGGGAGTTTATAAATGAAGACAAGGATGAAGTGAGGGCACAGGTGAGAACTCGGACAGGCTGGCAAATCAGAGCACAGCAAACCCAGACAGCCTTGGCTTCCTCGCCTGACACCCAGAGCCCTTGCAGTGGCACACCTGGCACAGGTGTCTCACAGGACTCACAGACAGATAGGCTGGCAGTCACACCCAAGATAGGAGTCCGGTTTGCTGAGTCGCAGTCCCCGGCAGCCTGATCCTGCCTCCACGGCTGCATGCAGGCTGACTCCCCTCCACAGACAAAACAAGTCCTCTCGGCATGGACGGCTGGCCCTGCTTCCTGCCCCTCCCCGCCCGCCACTGCCATGCCCCACTTCCCAGCCCTATCTTCCCAATGGCTGCCACCACTATCCTACCTCCTGCCCACCCAGTTCCTCTTTGTGCTGGGCACCTGTCTCCTCAAGTCTCTGCCCAGGCCCGGAGCCAGCGGAGGTCCCCAGCCACCTACCAGGCGAGACAGCTGCCTCCTACTGTGTGACAGCGGACAACCCTGGCAGATGTGGCCACTGGAAGGACTTCACTCTCTCTGAGCTCCAGCATCATCACAACATGGCACCAAAGCAGCTGGCCACACTGGGGCAGCCGGCGTGGCCTGGACACCGTTGACTGGGGAGTTGTCTGCATGGGCCCCAGGGAAGGACTGGCACACAAGTGAGGAAGCCTCTACAGAACACCAGAAGCAGGGACAGTGATTCCGCCCTACAGTCAGACCAGTCAGGACAGTGGGAAGAGAGGGTGACAGGCACAGGCGCAGGTCATGGTGTGATTTTCTGAAAACCAGCTCAGAAAAGAACTCTAGCACACACAGGTACATACTCATGTGTACACATGAGCACACGTATGCCTTTGTACACATGCCTATGCACACATGCATGCACATGAACCTGCACACCTCTGTACACCTGTGCACACTTGTACATGTAAATACACAGCCCTATACACACAATAGATGTACACAGATGTATACTTGTGTATATAACACACATGCTTCAAGCACACACATGTGCAAGTGCTTGCACACAAGCCTGCACACAGTCACTCACATGGCTGTTCGATGACCCTCCTCTGGCACGAAGACACTACTTCCACTTTAAGCCTTCTCCAGCTCTGAACTCCCACGTCCGCACCCCCGGAAGTTAAGTGCGTGCCGTAGGTTGAGGAACCTCTGCCAGTTACCGTGTTTACTTTGCAGAGCAGGCCTTGGCCTTGCCGGCTGGCTGCCAATGTGAGTCAGAGGACTCGTGTGGTTTCCTTCCAGGGGATGGGACAGTCATCCCGCAGGCCCAGGAAGCTGTGGGTTTCAGGGTGCCTGGAGGTGTTTGGGGTGACCTCTGGCAGGAGACTCCACAGGTGTGGTTCATGGGGGGCTGCTCGGGAGCACACAGCAGAAGCGAAATGGAGGACTCTGCTGTGTGTGAGCACCAGAGATGGATTTTGTTCTACCCTGATTGTCCTTGTGGGGACCCTGGCCTCCCCTGAGCCAGAGGAAATGAACCCTGGGGAGTGGGTGACACAAGTCTGTGCCCCCCAGGGCGGTGCTTCCCAACCTCCCGACTGGCTGCGAGCCTTGCCTCCTTTCCCGCTCAGCAGCAGGCATGTGCCATGATGACAGGATGTTACCCATCTTGGTGACAGCACTCAGGAGCAGGAATGCCAGACACAGTGGTCAGTGCTCAGCCCCTTGCTTCCCTCAGGGTGTTGCCTGCCTGGACTGTAACTGTCCCCTCCTTCCTCCTGAACAGAAGTGGGAAGACAGAGAAATTCCCCAACTCCCATGGGACACCAGGGCTGTGCCACACAGCAGTCACCTTAGTGACCCTGTAAAGCCACACTGTCACACCATGCTGTTCTGTGCTACCCACACCACACTACATAGTGCCCTGCATGGCCCATAGTGGCACGTTGGACCTTGGCAATACCACACTACACCACGTCCCACTGCACCATGCTGTACTCTGTCACACAGCACTCCTGTACCCTCAGAGTCCCCAGAGAGGGGCAGGGACCTACCGGCCCAGAAGCCCCAAACACACAATCAGCAGTGCCTCTGCCCTGCCTCTGGGCCTCAGCACAGGGCTGCAGACTGTGTCTCGTCCCCTGCCAGGGTTTGCCAGATGGCCAGACTCTGCCCTCGTGGCTGCTTGAGGAAGGAGTGCTGTCCATGGGGCTCTGTGCTACTGGGAGCTATGTCCCTGGTGTCACCTCTCTGCTGGGAGGACTACAGCGCTGACATCACTTCTCAACCCCCATTTCCCTCAGAAATCTTTGTCTGCCTCTAGAAAGGATAAAAGCCCACTTTTAAAATTCCACAAGCTGTGGCATCTGCATTACCCAGCTGTGCCATGGGGAGGGGCAGATGGGGTAAGTGCATGTGCAGAGGCGCCCCAGGCTCTGAGCTGCACTACAAGCAAATATTTGCCCAGCAGCAGTCTTCTCAGCCCAGGGTGCTACGAGCTCATGGTGAGGCGGCAGAGCCATGGAGCTGGAGTCCCTCCTGTCACCCTGGGCCATGTGCCCACACAAGCTCCTGTGCACCACCGCTAGCCATCCCTGGACAATAGCTCAATGGCCCTGCATGTCCACAGTCCCAGAGGCAGCTGCACACACAGTAATCAGCAAAAGCTCCTGCTGTTGCTACGGACAGCACCTGCTGGGAGCCCAGGGGGCCACAGGGACTCTGTAGGGCCCCAGCCATGTGCCCTGTTGGCCCAGTCAGCTTCTTCCGTAGTGACCTTTGGCCACTTGTCAGAAGCAGATTCCTGGGGCTCTTCTGGCTTCCAGGGACTCCCTCCCAGCCTCAGGCTTCTCAATGTCCTCCTTGTCACACTTGTACCTCTGTCTCCCCAGCTTGGCTCTTCCCTCCTGCTGGTACACAAGAGGAGCTATGAACTGTGTGTCGCCCTGCCATCCACTCCACAGACACGGCTGGATCCAGCCACAGACTCTCCCTGCCCTGCCCTAATGTGGATTCTTTTCTCATTTTCAGTGCCAGGAAACATTCCTCTGTAACCTGTCCCCACGGCAGTAACGGAGTTGTGGCATCGCTTTCCTCCTGTGTCCTCACCTCCAGACCATGCCACTGTCCCCGAAACACATGTGGGTCCACTCTGCACCTTCCACCTCTGCTCCCAGCCTATCCCCAGTTGCCTTGAATGCATCAGCCGACGTTGAAAGTCCCAGACTGGACAGTCTTCTCTGGACAGAACACCTGCACGGCTCCCCACAGGCTTCCGCCCAGCAGTGGTGGCCTCTGCTCTAGCACAGAGGGGTCCTGGGTCCTCCCTCCTCTCCTCTCTGCTCCCAGCATCACTCCCCTCCTCGGCCCCAGCCTTGGCTGGGCCCTCCCCACTTGCCGAGCCAGGTCCTGGCCCACCCTGCAGAGCTGGTGATCTCTAGGTGCACAGTTAGCACCTGGGAAACAGGTGAGACACCCACCTGCAGGCTCAGTGGGTCAGGTACTGAGGATCCCCCACACGCTGGGGACCAGAAAATCAACAGAGAAGCCGGCTGTGGTGGTGCACACCGGGAACGCCATCTTTTTGGGAAACAGAGGCAGGGGGATCACAAACTGAAATCTAGCCTGGGGAATGGAGTGAGATCTCATCTTAAAACAAAGAGCAGAACTGGGCTGGGGACCCAGCTCAGGGAGAAGGGAGAAGGCCCTGGGTTCGGTTCCAAAAACCAAAGACTCTCCCAACTAGTAAGCAGAAGGCTCCCTCTCCGCTGCAGGCTCCGCGCCCACCACTTTTCTCCTGTCCCTGGGCACTGGGCGGGGTTGAAGCCCCCACACTCCTCTCTCTTGTGAGTCACCCCTGGTTCTGGCATCTTGTCACTAGGCTCTCGGGAAACCACAGAATGAACAGTGCAGCCAGAATGCGGAGTTCACGGGGTGAAACAGGGTTTCCGGTGCTGGGGTCAGGTCCACCCCCACACGCAGAAACAAAGCACCTCCAGGGCTGGTGCTGCCAGAGCGCCAGGGCCCTGAGAGCCCCGCCCACAGCCTGGGCACTGGGCTGATTCACACACTTGGATCTGTGGAAGCAGTCAAGGCTGCACAGCCGCCCTCCCTGGCCACATTTGGCGATGGATCTGAGACTTTTTGTTTTATCACAGTGATGCAGGTGACCCCAGTGCTGCCAACAACCCAAGAGAGGGTCTCTAGTAAGCAGCATGCTCCGGCGCAGGGCTCAGTGCTAACCAAGGTGAGCTTCCATCACAGCGGCTCAGGGCTGGAGGGCTGAAGATGAATCAGCGGTGACAGGAGCCAACCCCCACAGAGCAGCAGAAAGGTTTGCTCCCATTCCTCAAAGGACTGGAGACCCTTCAGGATTCTCCACACATCCACCCTTTGCAACATGTGTTCCCCCAAATTAGGATGGGGCTCACCGCAGATGCCAACTGCACCCCACTGTGAAATCACCCTGGATGATCCTCCCCTCCGTGGACATGAGACTTCTGCATTCTCCCAGTTATGTTCAACAATGGTGAGGCCACGGAGATTACTACAGTAGGGACACTCCTTCCATCTCAGAGCTGCATGTTAAGAACTGCACAGTGCTTGTGAAAAGGTATCGACAGTCCCTCCCTATGACAAGGACCTGGTCATCTGGGATGAGCCATCTCTTAATCCAGAGCCACAGGAAACATTGGATGTCCCAAGACCAGCCTAGCCCCAAATCCACAGGCTGCAGCTTTGGTGCACATGTGAAGATGGGCTCAGAATCTCTGAGCAGCAGCTCTCTTCAAGAGCTCGCTTTCTTATGATGGATGCACAAGAGATGAAATGGAAGCAGAGTGGGCATAATGCTTGAGTAATACAGTTCCTCAGTCCAAGGAAAAAGATGGCTTCTCCTGACACCAGGCTCCCACGTGGTGTGGGAATGACAGAGAACACGCTGAGTTCCACTGTACGGGACCAGGTTAATAAAAATAGCTTCCCAACCATTTGGCTCTCAAACTAAACAAATTAAATGTTTACCATGGGGTCAGGGATTTAGCTCATTTGTTCTGGCACCCCCCTTGCAAGTGCAAGGTCCCGAGTTCAATCCCGGTACCACACACCACAATGTGGTGGCTCACGTCTGTAATTCTAGCACTCAGGAAGCAGAGGTAGGAGGATTGCCTTGAGTTTGAGGCTGGCCTGAGCTACATAGTGAGAACCTGTCTGAAAGAAAAGTGTTTACCAGATTGTTTTCCTTTCTCAAAAATAAAAATGCACTACGTCCATATACACAGAGCTCACCCCTGTACATTAAGTTCTATTACTGTATGATTCTGCTGAAAGTCAGTGTATAGATGTTCAGAGGTGTTGAGACCGAACATCCAAACAACTACAAGACACACATCTTCTACCAGAAGTTTTTTCTTTGAAGGAAAAAAGTCAGTAGATTCAACATAAAAATATAAAATCTCTGCACATTAAAATACAACATGTCAAAAAATCAAATAGAGGTCTTGGCAAAAAGCTTAAATACATGCAATAAGGAAAAGCGAATACACTGAAGTGAAAAAGCTTATACCCATAACCACTGAGATGCAGATAGAAAAAGAAGGAAGAAAACAGAAATGTCAGAAAAAGAAATAAAAGGCCTAATAAAAATGAACTTCAGTAGAATAGAAGAAATGCAATGAAAGCAGGATGCGCTGCTCTTCCAGGTGTGGCTGTGCAGGAGCAGGGCATGGGGCAGAAGGAACACGGGGTTAGCTTTTCTGCAAAATAGTGTGACAACATTCACCGCAGACCTGTAAAGACAATCACGTACTTTGGTTGAACAATTTTGGATTAAAATACATTTTGTTAACAAACAATATCAAAGCTTCGTCCATAACACCAAAAATTTTAAACCAATAAAGTTTGTGTGCTCAGGAATATGGCCAGATATTTTACAATCTGCTTCCAAAGAATCTTTAAGAGTAGAGAATATTCAAATAATACCAGAAGTCAGAAAAACAAGAATATGAAATGCAATAAGCAAGAGGTCGCCCTTTAAAGATACATTTAGAGTAAATTCTATAAGGAATAAGTTCATTACAGTGGTCGTAACTGTGATTTTATTTCTTTTTCTCATTTTCAAAATATTATTGTATTTTCCAAAATATTTTCTAGTAAGTATATATTATTTATAATGATTAAAAGTGGGCTTAAAGCTATAATAGTTCACATTAACTCTCAGTCTGTGTGTTGCAGATGTTGTAAGGGGTAAACGGCCTTCCCCACGGCCATGAAGTTGCTCCAAGCTCAGGCTGGACCCCACAAACGACAGTTCAGCACTGCCCGCCCCATCTCAGGGGTCACCACTGTGACGTGAGTGTGCCCATCTGTCCACACCCCTGTCCTTCACAGGCAGACCCTCCCAGGACCTGCCTGTATCCCTTTTGTGTCTCTGGGCCCTTCCAGAGTTCCTGGGATACAGTAAGCACTCAATAGATACTTGCTGAACAAATACACAGCACGGAATAGGCAGTAAAGAACTTCTGCTGAGTAAATACAAGCAGCAGCAAGGAGGCCAACCGGTATTATGTTTGCGTCTCACTTCCCAAGATGATCATAAAATGCATGTAACGCAAACGTGTACTAATAAAAAATGGGGAAAAAAGGAGCCAGATTATCTGTGGCTGGGGTTTGGATGGAGCTTCTCATCCAGCAGGAGAATGGAATAGTTTGTAGAGAGCCACACAGAGGTGCGAGCAGCCGGCCCACTGAGTGCCGGGGCTGAGCACATCGCAGGGCTGGGACACTGGTCACAGGGACTGGGCAGAAGGCCACCTCGGTACTCAGCGTCCCAGGCTCGGGACAGAGGACCCAGTGCCCTGGGTGATGGCTCTTGCTGAGAGGTTGGTGAACTGAGGGCCGGTGCCACATACTTTCTTCTGGTCTGTCCGTGGAGCCAGCCAGTTCAGAACAGGAAGATCACACCAGCTGCTGATGACGCCAATGACGTCATCCTTTATAAGGACAGCTTCCAGGTGGACTTTGGGGAAGCAGCCCTGTACCTGGGAACAAACTTCAGTGTACCGGCTGCCGCACACTACACCTTGGACAGGGGAACTGAGACCTACCTGCTCACCCACCTCAGTGCCCCAAAGTCAGACTGTGGATCCCAGGACAGTGAGTGCCCAGCTACTCTGTCTTACACACAGGCAAGTGTTCTGCCCCCAGTCGGCATCACTGAGCTGCCTCCAGCACCGGCCTTCCCACTTCTACAGCACCACATGCATGTACGCAGTGCCAGCCATGTGCCTGACACGGTGATGGGTCTGGACGCCAAGATGACCCCCAAGCACAGCCCCCAACGCTCTCCCAGGTAGGTCAGTAGAGGTCACATTCACAGTCAAGAGAGGACTATGGCTGATGGTGTGACCCACTTGTGACCTCCTTGCTCACAATCACGTCAGCCCCATGAGGAAAGGGATTTTTTTACCAATGCATCTCTATGTATTTACTTTTGCAAATTATCAATCAGTCTGGGGAATATGGTAGACCCTGAGTTCATGATGATAAAAGAGAAATAGTTAAAATTCTTCTGTGTTTGAACAAGAAAAAAGGGAAAAGGTGGGGAAGAGAGGAATCATCTAAAAATCCTCAACAGTCTCATCTGTCTCAGGACTGATTCCTGTCTCCATTTACCCTTCCTTCAATAGTCCAGGTTGAACACCGGACCTAACCACTTCAGTATTTTAACTCCAAGTGTTCGCTCCTAAGAGAAAGCACCTGGGCCCCCTGCCCGTTATCACTCAATAAATCCACAGGTCCATCTCGGTGGCCTGACAGGTAATGGCACTTAGGAATTCTGGCAAAGTCATGACCACTTAACCAAAGCAATTAAGCTGTGCCTTGCTCTTGGGACTGGAAGATTGACTGGTTATAACACACGCTTCCAATGCAACTGACAAAAAAAGGTGGTATCCCTCCTTCCAGATTGTACCAGTGTGGAGACCAGAAAAGTACCTCCTGCCACTGTTCATCGTACATGATGTTTGTCCTCTGAGAAGCTGAAATGAGAGGACCTGCTTTTACCTGGACTGAGGGGGTGTTGGGAAGACGTCCCTCAGAACCGGGCAACTCCAGGAGCTCAGAGCTCTTCTCAGAACCTGAGAACACAACCTTCCCAAGCTGGCAGGGCCCCCGGGACCTTGACCTGCTCCCTCTGAACCCTCGGGGGCCAAGCTGGAGGATGGGAAAGAAAGCCCAGGTGGAGGTGGGAAGAGGTGGGTCAAGCAGGGCCCTAGGGTGACCAATAGTCAGACATGCTTTTAAATAGACATGTTGAATAAATTAGAAGTAACCTACATTTTTAAATAAAAATGCTCTTTTTTTTGAGACAGGGTCTTGCTTTGTAGTTCAGGCTGGCCCTGAACTCAGCCTCAAACTCAGCAATCCTCCTGCCTCTGCCTCCAGAGTGCTGGCATGGCAGGCCTGAGCCACCATGCCGCAATGTGATATGTGGTACTGATTGCTGGTGAGCATGAGTCGCCATGCCCAGCACTGGGTATGTGGTTACTGGAGACTGGTATTGAATTCAGGACCTTGTGCTTGCAAGGCAGCACAAGCTAAACCACTGAGCCCAAATCCCTGGCCCAAAATGTTCATATTTTTAAGAAAGTACACAGACTGTCCCAAGTATAAAATAATGTATGTATACCTCCCTGTACTAATGCCCCTCACTAAATAAAGTGTTAGCATTTTAAAAATCAGAAATTCCCTTGTTGCTGGTTGTTTGTTTGTTTGTTTGTTTGTTTTGAGGTGCTGGGGGTGGGACCTGCAGCCTTCAGCAGGCAGGGCACGCTCGGCACCCTGAGCTCCTCTTGGGCGTGGGGCCAGGATCCCCACACCCCATCCTCTCTTGTAGGAATCAGGCAGGACTTCCACCTGCCCTGCTTCTCTGTCAGCACTGGCAGGGGAGAGGCCTGTGTCCCCAAGATGGCATCACTCAGGGAATGGGGCATCATCTTCATATAAGGCTCTGGGCCAGGACTCAGTCTGCAACCTCCCATAGTCCCGGCTCCTGAGGGCGCTTGAGGCACAGCGCTCCACACGCCTGTAGAGTCTCCACATGGTTTTCCTGCTCTGGGGCAGACAGCTCACCTAGCAGTTGAGAAGAGGGTGTCATCCCCAGACCTGCCATCTGGAGGTGGAGCGTGGGCTGGGCAGTGGTTACCATGATGACAGCAGTGATGACCAGGAGGACCAGAGGTCACTGTCGCCATCACATACAGCATAGCTCTAGAGGCAAGAGTTGAACCTGGAGTTTTAACTCAGCCCTCTGTCTCCTCAGCCAGAGCTTCCCCATCAACCACAGAAAGAGCCATCGGGGCATTTTGGTGAGAGGACACTGGTCTTGACTTGTTGCCTTTTTAGGAAGCCGAAACATTAAGGACAGTAACCCTGAGGCCTGTGGACAGGTGTCACTGTGGGCGGAACACAGCTTTCTCCCAAGACTCGGGGCCGGGTCTCCAGGCAGCTCTTCACAAAGCACAAGGCAAGCAATCACAGAGCCCAGGGGATCTGAATCTGCATGGAAATCTTACCCTCCTCTTTCCCTTTCCCCCATCAAACTCTTGCTATATTTTTGAGAAAGTTCACGCAGGTGTTTTTCCAGGGGATATCACAGAACCAGAAGGGGCCGAGACGCTGGTGCCTGAAATGGCTGAGGAAAGACAAAGCTTTCTACAAACACATGGAAGACAGAAAAAGGTGCCAGCTTCAGAGCAGGCTTTCACACACTCACCTGCTCATAGGCACATGCGCACACACACACATGCACACATGCATGCACACACGCATGCACACACCCACACATGCACACACACACCCACAGACAAAGGCACACGTACACAGGTGCACATATGTACATGGACACAGGTGCACACACTCCTGCTCCAATAGACAAAGGCGCACAGCTGTGTGCAAGAGTGTATGCATAGATGTGTGCATAGGTATGTGCAGATATTACCCTGCAGCTGATCCAGCTGAGCCCCAGGCTTGGAGGGGCAGGGTTTGGAGTGGGGAGCATTCATGGAAGATAGGACAGACCCCATAGGCAGACAGCACGGGAAGGGGGTCCAGGGACATAGCCTGCAGCCTGAATGACTTCACAGGCTTATAAAACGCACCACAGCGATGAAAGGTGCAACCATGACACTCAGCGTTTGCAGAGCTCCAGGCACATGGACCAAGCTGTGTTTCCTTTTCAAGGGACATTTCTGTGACAGCAGGACTAGAGAAACCACTGAGTTCAAAGGCACCTGCTGCATAGCCCTCTGTCCCCCTTTCCCACCTTGATCCTTTTTGAGGTCAGGCTAGCTCCCCACAGCCTACCAGCAGCACAGAGCACAGCGTCAGTGATTTCCCCACTCTGCTGTTCCCTAGGAGACAGGAGGTGAGCAGGGTGAGCAGTCGCAGCCACTGCATCCCGCTTCAGCATCTCCCCAGGCCGGGAAAAGCTGTGAGGGCTGGCACAGGACAAGTGGCTGGACGCCAAGGCTGACAGGAGCAAAAGGCTTCCAAGAACTGTTGGTTGGGGCAGATTCTCCCAGGGAGCAAGGACATGTGTAGGTCAGAAGATGGGCGAGGGAGCTGGGAGTGCTGCACAGAAAAGGGGAAGGTTGGGAAGGAGGGGCTGCAGTCAGTGCCAGCTTCCTCGGTGGCAACCTGGGGACTCACTTCCATTCCTCAGCTTGCACATCTGCAGAGAGGGGCTGCTCATCTGTCACTGCACCTCAGGCTGCTGACAGTGACTATTCTTCACACGTCAGCTCAAGACCAGGATGGGCTGAGTGTTGCTTCTTGCTCTGCGGCATTTCTCAGCATTAGTAAGGACTCCCACACCTGCCCACCTGCTCACTGCCCATCAAGGAGTGGCCAGGGCACAGGGACAGAGGAGGAGTTGTGAGTCTCATCCCACAATGAACAGTGAGCTTAACGGGAATATAGCACAGGAACAGGCCAGCGTGCCCTGGAAGACATTGGGTGTGGAGTCCTGTGTGCCGTCGGTGGAGCAGTTGGATCTCTAAGGTAGCAGATCTTCAGAGGTCTGGGTGTGGCCACTGCCAGCACCCAAGTGTGCAGGTAGAGAGGTCAAGGTGGTAGAACAGGAGGGGTAAGGGAGCCCCACAGAGGAAGGGCTGAGATGGGGTGTGGTCTAGCCCAAGAGGAGCCCAGCAGCACCTAAAGGTCCATGGCATCGTGCCCACGTGTAGAGTCACTGAGTCCTCCGGGCACTATTGTGTGGCTGCTGTGGCCCAGTGCTGGCCACCACTGGGGACTAGTGGAAGGGGCAGTTACTCAGAAGCGCTGCCCATTGTCTCAGATTCAGTTGTGCCATGACTAGGGTTCCCTGATCCACTTGGGGGGCCAAGTAACTTCAGAGGAAGAATTACTTTTCAGTAATAATATGTCCCATGAAATGCTTCAGTCTTACACTTAAAAAAATTTTTTTTTTTAGGTTTTTTTTTTTTTTTTTGAGACAGGGTCTCGCTTTGTGGTTCAGGCTGGCCCTGAGCTCAGCCTCAAACTCACATCACAATCCTCCTGCTTCTGCCTCCCGAGTGCTGGGATTACAGGCGTGAGCCACCACACCCGGCACTGTGGTATGTGGTACTGGTTGCTGCTGGGTGTGGGTCTCCACACCCAGTATTGTTATGTGGTTACCGGGGAATCGAACCCGGGTCCTTGCACTTGCAAGACAGGCGCCAGAACCACTGAGCTAACTCCCTGGCCCCCACTTAAAAAATTTTTGATGCACCAGAGATTTAGCTCAGTGGTTCCAACGTTTGCCTGGCAAGTGCAAGATCCCTGGTAACCACACACCACAATGCCAGGGCTGGTGATTCATGCCTGTAACCTCAGCACTCAGGAGGCAGAAGCAGGAGGATTGCCATGAATTGGAGGCTTGCCTGGGATACATAGTGAGTTCAGCGCCTGCCTGAACTACAAAGTGAGACCCTGTCTCTAAAAAAAAAAATTATATATATCTGAAATTTAAATTTAACCAGGTATTTTGGCTTTGGAGTTTTCTGTTTGTTTTTTCTGAAATATGACCATTAGTTGGCTCATGTGGTCAGCAGTACAAATGTACAAAAAGAAATGGGACCTAAAGACAACAGGCTGTTGGCAATGATGACTCTTTTTTTTTTAGGTTTTTTTTGAGACAGGGTCTCGCTTTGTGGTTCAGGCTTGCCCTGAGCTCAGCCTCAAACTCACATCACAGAAATCCTCCTGCCTCTGCCTCCCGAGTGCTGGGATTACAGGCATGAGCCACCACGCCTGGCACTGTGGAATGTGGTACTGATTGCTGCTGGGGTGAGTCTCCATGCCCAGTAATGTTATGTGGTTACCGGGGATCGAACCTGGGCCCTTGCACTTGCAAGACAGGCGCCAGAACCACCGAGCTATATCCCCGCCCCAGCAATGAGGACTCTTAAAGAAAATGACAACTAACCCTGTCTCTCCAGATGCCAGAGTGCTGCCCTTCATGCCGTGGGTGAGTGTATGTTCTGCTTGCTAGCTTACAATACGTAATACAATAAAATCATAAAAATTTAGAAATAAAACATTTAAGAATAATGCCTTTGATGCTGCTTACTGATGTCTAAGCTGAGCTGAGCTGGTAGGAGCAGGCCTCTCCAGCCGGCGGCCTGGCGGGTGTGATGACAACCACCCGGTGCTCATGGGTGTGTGTCATCACTGTCTACACACTCTATCTCAGTGGTGGGCAGTGGTCTGTGGCACAGAAGGACCCAGCGGCCACTCTCTGGGGTGTAGTGGGGCCTTGCCAGGGCTGGGGAAGAGCTCCACTTAGTCCTGAGCAGGTGAGGAAATACACTGGCTTCCATGTGCAATGCATTGGCTGAGCCACTCTAGGAGGACAAATCAGATCAGAGCCACGATGGGGCTGCCAGGCAGGGTGCCCTCAGGATGGAGTGCTGTACGTGCCCCATGGCTTCTGTGGGGTCCTTTGTTCTCACTGCAATCAGCTCTCCCCAGTAGAGCCTGAAACAGGTCTGCTGTAGGAAAACAATCTCAGCTATGCCTCAGAGGGTGACAGGGCTCGGGGTTCCTACAGGAAAGGCAGCTGGTAGTCCCAGGGCCTGTGCCACCGTAGAAACCCACTCCTCACAGCTCACACAGAGCACCAGCCCCCGGGACACTGGGCAGGCCACAGAAGACCTGTGCCAGGCAGGACGTGTCCAGGAGGTGCAGGTGAGAGGAACACAACTCGGAGACAGCAGGAGTGCACACATCCACCGTGCCTGACGGCCATGTCCATCACACACAGGAGGTTCACAGCATCGTGCCCCTGTGTAGAGTTGCAGGGTCTTCCGGACACTGTTGTGTGGCTTCTGTGGCCTAGGGTTGGCCACCACTGGGGAATGGTGGAAGGGGCAGGGTGGCATGAGCTGGGCCTTAAATCCACATCATGGGATCCTGAAGTTTCCTGGGTGAACATGTGACAGAAGGGAATTTTCCTATGGATTTAAACACAGTACATTTAACACTGCCTTCACTGGGAAGATTAGCACTGGATAATTCTGTCGAAAATAAGGGTACTGATATATAAGAGGCTTTTTAAATGTCCTACACAATAGACAGACACAGAGAGGGGCCAACTTGGATCAATCATCAGGCTCGGGAGGTCACTAGTGTTCAGTGTCCCATGTAAAATACCCAGGTCCTCAAATGAAAGCCGCAGCAGGTGGAAGATGCCCCTCGGATGTGGATTTTCTTAGGGTGGCCCTGGAGCCGGAGCCTGGGCCTCTCCTGGCCCTTGCCAGCCTCATCAGCACCACATGTGTCCTCTGCCCCTGGACACCACACCACAGCATCCCCAGCTGCTACATCTGCCCTCGCATCCCAACACAGGCCACCTCTGCCCGCCTGCGCTCGGCCTCCTTCCCTACAAGATCTCAGTGGAAGTTTCGTTGCTGGTGGCTGCCTTGTTAACCTTAGCAAGAGTAACGATTGTAATTTCTCAGCCCAATTTCCAGCAATTAGTTAGGTAATTTGCTTCTTCAAGAGCCCCCATGGTGAATTACCCATTAAATAAATATCTGATGCACTGACGGTCTTCCTGCACCGTGGAGCTGAAATGGCAAATGAATGATAATTACACTGAAGTCCGCACCCATCTGTGGGGCCTCTTTCCTAGGGTCTGGTCTCGTTCACAAACAGCACCAGGATATGCCCAGGGGCACAGGTTCTGGCCCACTTCACTGACTGAGAAAAAAACATTGACAGGAATTATTTGGGTGAGAAACATGTCTTTTTGGATGAGGACTATTCCCTGCCTGCTCTGCTAATCTGTCTTTGGATGTCTGATGCAGTCTGACTCAGTGGCATCGTGGTGGTAGATGAGGTGGCCTGGCTGCAGCCCTGTGGAGCTCATGGGGTCTAGAGGGCCCACAGGTTGGGTTTAGGGAGAATGAGGCTGCTCAGCAAGGAAATGATTGTCGATGAGTCCTGGTCGGGGAGCTACAGCCCATCTGCACCTTCCTGTCGTGAGCCCTCTGTGAGAAGGACAGAGACTCACGTGTCCCAGAGCCCCAGACCCATGTACTGGGTTTACCAAACAGGAGATCTAAGAAGAAAATCTTCGCTGTGCTGCAGGTCTCCCCTCAATAGGGAGAAAATGCTTTGTTCCTTCAGAAGGAGAAGCTGGACTATGCATTTCTTCTAATTCACTTAGAACTCAGAAACTGTCTCCTTCTAGAGCTGGAGTGGGACTAGAGTCGGCTGGGTATATCTGGACGCTTCACTCCTTGGCCTTTGAGTGCCCTGGCTTTGGGGACAGAGATGGGACAGAGATGGAGACAGGACCGCCTTGGGCTAGTCACCAAGCTTGCTGGCCTTTCTAGCCAGTGTTGTCCAGTCTATAAGGTGGGAGTCACACAGGTGATCAAGGTCCCATAGAAGGAACAAAGGCAATGAGCAGGAAGCACCAAGGACTGAGATGCGGCGCCCACACCATCCAGACAGCTGTGCACAGAACAGAGACAGCGAGTCAGGCAGTGAAAGTGTAGCCGGGTGGGGTCACCTCCCACCATCCCTACAGAGGGAGGTTCTTTCTGGCAGAACTGTCTTCTGCTTCCTTCGAACCCAAACCCAAAGCAAGAGGCTCTGAGTCAGCCTGGGCAGTGAGTAGCTACTGTGGCACCTTTGTGGCACATGTTTTCATTCCTGCTCATTTTCATGAACTTGCATAACAAGTGTTCACTGCAGTTCTCGCCCAATCAGCAGCTGCCCCTGTGGGTGGCGTGGCCGCAGTGTGCACAGCAAGTGGCCCATCATGCCATTGAATCGCTTTGGGCTATGGTTTTCAGCCCCTCTGGTAGGACAGTCCTGGCACTGTTGCAGAGGATTAATGAGATCATATTTGCAAAGCGATTGGAGATAATAGACAGAAAGCACACAGAACACAAACATTGTCATTAAGTCTCTTGGGAATACATGTGTGGTGACACATCAGTGGCCCTCAGTACTTAATCGTGTGATTTCTCAATGCCCAGAAGGTACCAGGAGCAGTGTGCACAGTCCCTCTGTGAGGTCACCAGCCATTACAGCCTAATCACATCCCAGTAAAGTCAGGACTTCTGGGCTTGTGCTTCCCAGCACTTACTAACTCCTGTGCATGGCCAGGGATGAAATCATATTGACTTCAGAGCATGGGAATTTTCATATCAGGCTCACCCAACACTCTCACCCGTTCCCAGCAAGCACCTGTTAGAAGCCAGGACTGCCCAGGGCGTGTCCCCACCATCCACACAGAGCCCACGTGCGAAGCAGAATGACCAGCCAGGCTGCACAGGGACCCCAGGGCTGCTGGGACCTGGGTACCAGGTGCGAGCCCCACCTGAGCTGGGGGCAGCATTCCCTCTGTGGCCAAGCAGCCTGGGCTACAGCGACATGCTGCAGTGTGGAGGATAAGGGCCTCAGCAGCCCAGAAGAGGGCACCCTGTGACAGGAGGGGGACCCGGAAATGCGAGGGCAGAGGGCCCATCGGCTGCCTCAGACAGGGTTGTGGGCACCACATGGCACATGGTCAGCTCCTCTGGCAACATCCACATAGCCCTCCACGCATCACAGCACCCAGTACAGGGCCTCTCACACACACAACCTACACACACATACACATGTATACCCAGCATACACACATACACACACAGCAACAGTACACACATAGGATACATATAATCTACATACAGGCACACACAGCATATACAGCATATACCTACGCCTATACAGATACCACACATACATGCGCACCACACACACATATGCACATGCACAATCACCTCCTATGCCGTACCGACACTGACACACTTGCCACAGTTGCTGCACTCTGGAGAGCTCACCAGGTGAGCAGCACCACCTCGCCTCGTGCACAGCCGGGCGCCCCCACAGCAGCCTTGTCTGTCACACGGAGACACGAGGCTGAGCTAAACGCTGTGCAGGACCCCTCTTGGCTGTGCCATCACGTGCCACAGAAGTGTGGCCAGAAAGCCATTCCTCGGCTCTGTAGGCTGATGGCCTGGGCTGTGACAATCAGGGCCAGGAGACAGGATGAAGCGCTGTGGCACCAGCAAAAAGAGAAGAGAAGGCAGAGGCACCCGGAGAGGCCAGAGGGTGTGAGGGCCAGGGAGGGACAGCACTGTGTGCCCCGGACAAGAAGGACACAGCTCTGCTGGAGCCACAGCTCCAAGGAAGAGCCGGGGGACATGGTCACTACACAGGAGAACAGAGGCTGCCCTGTGGGCTTGGGGCAGACATGCTTTTGTACTGGAGTTCTGGAAAATGAGCTGGAAGTCTCAGGCCACATAGGCAGTGCAGGTGACAGTGGCCAGCGAAGGGCCAGTGAGTCAGTGGAAGGGACACTGCTCCTCACCACGAAGAGCCTCAGGAGGCAGAGCTGGGCAGACTCAGAGTCTGATGGAGACCCAGGGGATTGAGAGCCGGCCAAGTGGGCGTCAGGAGGGCTTTCCCAAAGGCAGAGCAGCCAGCACCAAGGCCCTGCCAGGACAGAGACATGGTGTCCCAGACGGCCAGACAGGTGGGCAGCTGGGGGAGGAGCATGAGATTCCCAGGACCTGGTCACTACGCCGGCCTTCAATGGAGCATGCCATGGCTGGTGGCCCCTGCTCCTCACTGGATTCCATGACACCACCCCCCTCGCTCCCTCACATGGCCCCTGTCTGTGTCTAACTCCTCTTCTGTCTTATGGGGTCAGGGTCACCCTGGAGGGCCATTTGGGCTACATGACTTCTGTGAAGGCCTCATTTCCAAGCACAGCTATATCATATGTAGCTTAATGACCAGGGGACAGTGAAAACGTGCTGCTGGTGGCCTTGTCTGTGCCAACACCATGGCATGGTCTCAGGTGAGCCTGTAGGTCTCCCGCAGCCCACTGCACACCTGCCCCATTGCAGAGCCATCCTGCACATGGCCCCACACTCCCCAAGCAGCATTATGTGGCATAAGACCACACAGTCATGTCCAGAGGTCCTGGGACACGATCCAGCCCACATGAGCCACTAAAAGCCCTTTACAGAAACAAGACACTGGTAGATGGCTTTACTGGCTGAGCGCCACTCCCCTCTGGTCTGGGTAGAGCTGCCATCCCAGAAAGGAGCTGCAGGGACAGGAAAGGCTCAAGGTCTTGAAGCTGGGCACAGCCTGCAGCCACTGCAGTCCTGAGAGCAGCAGGGCTGATCACCAAGGCCCACACTGCACTCCATGCCCTGAGTGCTCAGCTTGCCAGGCTCATGCAGCTGCTGGGTACAGACTCGAGGTGCCCCAGCCCTACACTGCCAGAGAGGCTTGGGCTTCTCACAGCGCTGCAATTAGACCCACGGTGCTAATGAATATGTTAATGATGCTAATTACCATAACCATGACTTCATTAATGAGCTGACCTGCCATGGTGGAAATTCTCTGGGGCCTTTGAGCCCTGTCTAAAGACTCCAGCTTGGGGAAGACTGAACATTAGGTTAAAATAGCCCTGAGGGCCTCACCCTGAGGGTGCAGAATGCCAGACCACCCCAAGGGGATGGGCAGGATTTCTACAGCACAGCCTTCCCTGAGACCTTGAAAGAAGATTCCAAGCAGCTTTGAGCTGGGCTGCGAGCACAGTCCTCAGGACCCGGATCTGTGCCGGGTGAGATAGTCCTGTCTCATCTTAACGCTAGGTCTGTCTCTGTTCAGGAATAAACAGGCTCAAACACAGGCCAGAACAACACACCCCAAGCTTGTTCTGGCTCTGGCAGAGATGTGCTGGGGGCGCTCTGCAAACAGATGGGGGATTTGGGCCCCAAGAACCCGTCATTCCCCCCTGGGTGGAAAGGAGAGGCGTGGCGCAGTGTGAAGCCCCCCACGAGAGGCTGCACTTGATTCCTGAGTAGATGCCCCCCAGTCTTGAGTGATCATGGGGCAGACTAGATACAGGCTGCCGTACTCATGCGTGGAATTGTCCGCTGATGAGTCGTGGCTGAACGCCGTGCAGGTGGTGGACTGGCAGGAAATGACCTCACAGGTGTGGCCTGGAAGGGTGCATTGCCACCCTGGCTCCTCCCCTCCCTCTCTGCTTCCTGGCGATGATGAGGTGAGCGGCTTTCCCCGTGCCAGGACCCTCTGCTGTGCTGTTCCCTCTTTGGAACCAACTGACCATGAACTGAAACATGAGCCAAAATGCGCCTCTGCTCCCTCAGACTGTGGGCATCCAATGCCGAGTACAGGGATGAGGACTAAGGCTCGCAGGGATGCGCTGTCCATTACGTGCAGGGAGAGGGCAGGTGTGCCTGGCCTGTCCCCGCCATAATCTGTGAACATGCGGGATCACAGCTGGTGATCCTGAGACCAGGCTATCCTGGTCCGCCTGTCTGAATCCCCAGCCAAGGAACTTGTAGTGACCTGTCACAGGAGCAGTAGGACATGACTGCATGCACGGCACCAACAGCAATCTAACTCCCAACCTACCTGAGGTATCAGGTCTCCCTATAGCTGTCCCAGCATCGATGGGGTTGGTTCCAGACCCCACAGGGAGCTGAGTCTCTCTATCTGCCAAATGGGGACAGGAAGAACACACTTGCAAAGGCATCTCAGGGCGATCTGTGCTTTTCAACAGCAAACACACTAGGGTAGAAGGTCACTGAGGTGGCTGGGCAGGGCCTTGCCCTTCATGCCAGCACTGGTGCAGAGCTGCCAGGTCTTCCTGGGCAGAGCCCATTCACCCAACAAATCCTTCTGGTGCCCTGAGGGACCTGGGGCTCCTCCTTGGGTTCTGCCCTTGGGTGCCCAGCTTGTCTTGCTGCTCAGGTTCCAAGGGTTTCCACCCACACAGAGGATGAAGATGGTGACTCTCCTCTGACCCTCATGCTCCTCTTCCTTTCCGGCATGCTCTGTGAGCACGCAGCACCATGCACCCACCATCTTGTGTTTCTTACCTCTCCCCCCATGTGTACTAGTGGACGGACAGACCCTGTCCATCCACTTGCTGTGCTGGCATTCCACTACCCACACCTTTCCTGGAAGTAGAAGACATTCTGGACCCTTCTTGTGGTCAGAGACACTCATTCTGTTTGAGTTGGGGTCCTTGCCCATGTCTGCCTTCTGGACTGGCTCTGCCCTCTCCCAGAGCCCCTCCTCCACACCTAAAGTCTGTGCAGCAGGAGCTGGAGCCTCTCCCAGTGGTCACCAGAGAGAATGTGCAGGTCCTGCTGCCCAGGTCCCTCCCCAGGCAAAGGAAAGTTGTGACCTGCCTTGACTCAGAGGTTGCGCACCAATGACACTAGTGCTCTCCACACACTGCCAGCTTGAGGCCATTGTCACATCCCTGCTGCTCCAGGGGCCATCCACATACAAGTCACAGAGGCTGCAACTGCCCAGGAAATTCTGCATTTTCACACAGCAAAACCCCTGGGATAAGGGAGATGTTTGTGCAGGAGGTTCGGTGGCTCATGCCAGGTGGCTCTCTGGGCAGCCTGTTTCATGGAGAAGAAGGTCAAGATTCAGAGAGGAAAGGAAGGATGGAATGCAAACTCCATGTCTGGTGTGTCCCATGTCCCTCAATGGCCAAAGCTCCTGTGGTGACTTGTGGGTGGAGCCACCTTCCTGAGGTCACCGCAGAGACCACTGGATAATGTGGGAGCAGAGAAATTATTACTTCTTTTTAGCAGTGGTAAGGGCTCTCATTCTCACCCTGATGGTCCCCACAAGGCCACACACTGCCAGGTCCCAGCCACAACACCCCCTTCTGTGTGTAGGAACCTGCCACATTCTCCTCTACCCCGTGACATTCCTGCAGCCCTCACACTGCCCGGTGGCACGGTGGTGTGATTTTGCTCACCCTCCTGCCATTTTCCTGGAGTCTGCCAGGAAGGCTCCAGCCAGGACAGCAGAGCGCCACAGCCGGGAGCCCTGCCCCCACCGGGCACCACAGCCGGGCAGGAGTGGGCAGGCACATCACATCCGAGTGAGGCTGCCAGGCTGTGGCCTGTGAGGTCAGGGCCAGGGTGGCCAACTTGCTGGATCCAGGGACAGGCTGCCACTCCCTGTGCTATGCACTAGCTCATCACAGCACACGCATTCTCCAGCACTGCCGGGTCTCAGACTCCCACAGGTTCCGGGTGGGATAGAGGCAAAGCTGGGTATTAAGTGAGCTGGCACGAGGAGCTTCCATTGTCTGAGAGGCAGGGCCTGGCCCTCCAAGCAGTGCTCGGCCTGAAGGTCAGCAGGCAGTGTGACTAAGCCGAGTGAGCTGGGTTGAGCGCAGACTCCGGGAAATGAAAATCCTTTTGTTGTACAGCCCGGAAGGTCAGACGTTGCCATTTGAGATTGCTTGGACCAGCAAGGCGCCCACCACCCCCATGAAGGTGACAGCATCACGGGCAGCAGTCAGCTCAGCAGCGCCCTGAGCAAAGGCCCCATTATCCCGTCCAGACAATGCCATTGTGATGTAGAACCGGCCCACAATAAAGAGGTGGTTGTTTGAAAGGCCACCAAGCAGCTGAGCCTGGACAGACAGAGAGGTGGTCAGGGACAGCCCCACACACCCAGCTTCGTGGGCACCAGCCCCAAGGCGCTCCCCAGCAGGGGACAAGGTCCCCTGGCCGAAGGTGTCATGAGCCTGACATGGTGTCACTTGCCATTCCCCAGGAGGGACCTGGGCAGCCTTGGGCACAGCATGGGCCACAGCCCACGAGACACCTGTGGAGTACAAAATGCAAGGCTGGCTCCGCTGACACTCCTCCTGGACAAGATGGCATGCCACAGCATCCTGTGTTTAGAGACACAGGTGGCATCTCAGCAGTGACCAGGACAAATCCTCCAATGCTGAGCTGAGCCACATTGGCCAATAGCCCTCCCCAGGGTCTGCCAGACCACAGGTACCAGGAACTGTGTGCCCTGAGTTAGGACGGCCACTGGCACCCAGATGCAGCTGCTGGGTGTGTGTGATGAAGATGGTCACTGGAGTCCACAGCCTACTGTGGAAACCGGTCCACTCTCAGATCCAACAGAAGAAAAAGCCTTGCAAAGTCTTTAATAAGAAAAGCAGATATCGTGTGTGACACCGAGAGCTTTCTGGCATTTTAAGAACTGTAGATGCCCAAACAGAAACTCTCCTGAGAACCAGGAGACTGACCTACTGTGGGCATGGGGCTGCCAAAGCTTGGTGAGGCGGAAGGGGCCATGGTGAGGCAGGGCTCCTGTCTTCCCAGCACCACTCTGTCACCATCAAAAGTAGTAGTCATAATGCCACTGTCCCCATTCATCCTTTTTCTCAGAGCAACCTTGCCTTAAAGACCTGAGGCAGATGTAATTTGTTTGCTGCAATGATGAGAAGCAGGTGACCCTCTGCTCCAGCAGCTGGGCTGTTCCTGTGGGAAGCTGAGCTACCCTCCCACACCAGCTGCAGGAGAAACAGAGGGAAGAGGGGCTCATCCCTGGACCTCCGGCTCATCTGCCAGGTGTCCTTGTGAGGTCAGCCCCATGGCTCCTAACCCAGAAGCTACCTCTCCAGCCTCTAATCCTTCCAGGGAGGCGGGCACCCAGGACAGGGTACTTCCCCACCCTTAGTATGCAGGTCCCCTGCACAAAGGCCAGGTATGAGGAAAGGGCCTTGATGCCACCTAGAATCATGAGCTGTGAGCACCAGGCAGGTGGGTGGTGCCAGCCTAGCTACACATTTCCAGGGTCAGGAGGGGGCAGAGCCTTCAGTGTGCAATCCTGTGTCCCTGGACATGTCAGCTGGCTGAATCAATACACTTCCTTTTTTGCTTACTCTGATTTGAATCAGGTTTTTATTGCTCGGGACCAAGTCTTCTGCTAATCCATATGGTCTCAAAGTGAAAAAGGAAGTCCGTCCCCAGAAAAATCTGGTGAACTCATCGAAGTAGGCAGATATGTGACAGACACCTCAGATGGTGCCACGCGTCCTGGGTAGGTAGCTGAACCTCACCTAGAGGTAGTTTCACCTGGTGAGACACGGAAGTGCACTGACCTTCCTGGGCAGTTTGTAAACTTTGGCTCCCAAAGGAGCTAAGTTCAGACTTGGAGGCTACCTAGTCCCATGACACCCACAGGACACTGGCCACATGTCTAAAAGAAAAGCCAGCCTGGAACCGAGGCAGGCCGGTCAGCCAGTGATAGCAGCCCACTCTGCATCTTCCTTCACATACACTCAGTGTCTCTCACAGCCTTGTCTGTTTGCTCTCCTGTGCAGATCTGGAGAAACCCGCTCAGATCTCTAATGTAGAGCAGCTTCCAGTTTCCCTGCTGTTTTGGATGTTCCAGTAGGAAGCCTGCCCCACAGTCAGCAGTGTTGCCTCCTAAGCAGATCATTTTCTCAACACTGAGAGAGAAGAGGTGACCTGGCAGATAGTAACAATGGCAGTAATGATGTTTGCCAGCCCTCCAGAGTCCCTCCACTTCAGACACCAGACAGCAAATAACATGTCTCATGGCACCTAGGAAGTTTTAGGTAAATGATACCATTTTCTGAGAAGTCAAGACAAGGATCTCCTTTAGTCACATACCTCCCAAAGTCTCCTGAAATGGTATGGCCGTGTCTCATCTATCTTGAGGGCAGCATGGCCAGATGCAGAGAAGAGAGCCAGGCAGGGACACGAAGGTCACAAGATGCTGGTCTCAGGATTCAGATCCTTGAGACGCAGCCCCTAGCCCCAGTGACTGGATCTGTTCATTGCAAACTGGAAGGGTCTGGGGAAGCCAGGCCCAGTCCTATTCTGTGACCACTCAGGAGATGCCTCAGGGCAGCAGAAGACACTGCTTGTTTCTGCTTTGATCAGTTCCCAAGCCCTCTTGACTCTCTAAGATTCTACTGCAGAAATGGAGAAAGTTGTCAGGGGCGGCAAAGGGCAATAGACACCGTCTTCCCACTGGAATGGTGATTACCAAGAAAATCAAAGAGAACAAAGATCAACTGAGATGTGGCCAAAGGAACTCTCACACTGCCAGTGGGAATCACAACCATTACGGAAAACACCGTGGACATCCTTGCCATAGGACCCAGCAATCTCATATCTAGACAAGGTTCTTCCACAAGAACCAAGACATGAGATCAACCGAACTGTCCATCACGGATGAATGGAGAATATCTAACAATATCATTCAGCCATAAAAAAGGACAAAATTCTGCCACTTACAACAACATGGTGGAACTGGAGATCAGTGTCCTAAAGGAAAAAGCCAGAGGGATAGGTGGATGACGTTCAAGTTTGGCTAGGCTAAATAC